>JAWLST010000148.1:0-29825 GCA_037043885.1 Penicillium goetzii
ACCACACTATCAGAACTCGCACTCCACCCTCATCACATTGTTCCTCAATGCAGTCATGGAGATTGTAAAGGCAACCGGAGAAAAAGATTCAATGAGCAACATCAATTTACTCATGGAATATTTGCCTCAACCGGACGTTCTCAGGCTTCTTAGACCCGACAACGCAGATATGACGAGGCTTTGGGACGCCCGTACACTCTCATTCGATGTAGAATATTATTTCCAAGCGTAAGTAGAATGTGCCAAATGATGACTTTGTGCGGATACCTGCAGTGAAGGGTGGATGCCTTTGTCACCGTGACATCGTTATAACGACTTTATAGGTACATGGTGATCCACAAGTTTGTTGAAATCGGAATGGCTCAAGGAGTCTACATTAAATCGCCCAATACCATTATTGAGGAGTGGCCAACGCAGCTGAAACGTCAGAAAGGCCAGGAAGATGCCCGAGAAGAGTTCTCTGCTCTTTTAGGGTCGAATCTCTCCGGCCTTGAACGCTATGTTGAATGGAGTAGAGTCCCATCTCCTGCAGTCAATTGTTGCAACCAACAAATTGATATGGGGATGGGCTACGGGCCAGGGGGCGCGCAGGTGCTGAATTATCGCACAGAAGGCGAGTCGAAGGGGGAAGACTTGTAGCGAAGGCTGGCGGAAGACCATTAGCAAGCGATAACCCGGGCCGCGCGACGAATATCCGGGCCTATGGATTATCGATCGCACCTTGTGTATATTCTGAATTTCAGCACCTGCAGGCATCATTTGTAGGCAATCCGATCATTCGAATGTACTTTTCATTTTAATTTACAGTTTCGCTCAGTCATCAGTGCAGTCTCCTAAGTTTCCTTGCATAATCCAGTGCGAAGTTACCGTGGCAAGTAGCCAGTCCTATTGTCAGCTTACCATCCCCTTCAACAACAGTAGACTCGTCTTTACAGCGTCCTGTGTACACATACTCAAAAGCTCTCCAGTTCGCTTGTTGGATAGGGTCGTTGCATGTCAATGTTTTGGTTTTTGATTTCCGAAAACCAGCCGAGAAAACATTCTTAAAGTACGGGCTTGCCCTTTCCAGAATGACGCGATGCACGGGTAGATTGATGCCACTTAAGATGGCCTGTGCATCTGATAAATGTTAGTTATTGAAGGCCTTGTTCGTGTGAGTGTGGTTCCCATAGAGCACACATATGGCTTAGGTCTAACGTTAGCTTACCCGGTAAAGTCATGCTCCAAAGGTCTCGACATCGTCTCAGAAGGATACATATAGTAGCTAACAGACCTTTGAATTGCCAGAGCTTTGATTCCAGGGTAACAAATAAGTATCTGAGTGTCAGCGGGTTGTTTTATGGTGATAGGATTTTGGGTTTATTTGAATGTCTCGTTGGGAGGATGAGGGGTAATGATGGATTCACTAATCGACCCGTTTTTGCTGTAGCAAACTCTAGCATTGACCATTCAGTACTAGACAGAATTGCCCTTCTCACAAGTGCTACGCGCCCCTGTTGAGACACGGGCGGATGTGCCTGGGCCACGGCTAGTACTACGTTTCATCAAGGGTCTGCCACTTTGTCCTAGCTGCACCACGTGTGAGTTTCATATGCAAGAGCGAGCCACTGGTGCTAAGCCTTAAGGCTCGACCCATAGGATCTCGAGACAGCGCCAGTGGTGGCGCTGAATTGGAGGTTGAATAGAGGCCTTCGACTTTGCTTTCCTCTCCTGCACTTCACCCGCTATTTAGCAACATGGCTGGTGATCCTTGATCCTTGATTCGCCACTTTCCGTTACTCAGCTCACCTGGGAACAACCACGCTAGACCCACGTATCTAGGAACCCTACACCCTAGGCACAAAAGGAATCGACCCGATTTTATTTCTTCGCCGCCTGATTGGTCCATTTCGCGTGCTCCCGGCCCCCGCGGTGCGTGTCCGCAAGCCGACCACCCCATCAAAATTCTCTATATGGCATGGTCAAGTTACGGTCCGCTTCTCGGGCATTATCAATATGCGAATCCCCTAGTATAATATATGTACATTCAAAGTGAATGCAGTCCCCTCTCCCCCTTGCCTAACCCATGGGGGGAAGTGCAATGCACTGCATCCCAGTAGGTTAGGGTTAATTTAATTTGGGAGCCAGTTGCACATACCAGTTGGCGTTCATCCCAGATACCAGTAGACATTTTGAAGTGGTATCGAGCCTAAATTAACATCGAATGTAGAATAGTACTTCTTACACATCTTAGGAAATTTTCAAGGTCGTAACTTAAGGTGAAAGGGTTGTTGCAGGGATCCAAAATCGGGTTAGGTTTTGATGGGGTGCGACCAAGGAGTCGCGGATAATAATAGCATCACACCCCATCAACACACACCACCAGTCGTCGCAACAGCGTGATCATACGATTCATGGGTAATGTTTAAGGGGTCTCCCAGTATTTTTTCTGGTTCCCAGCACCATCCGAGCAGCGTAAAGCAGCGTCATTTTTATTCATTTGCAAGATATATGGAAAGATCTTCCACGATATATTTTCGTGTTCAGCATGGCTAACCAGATTAGCGCCAACTATTATTTTTTATATAACAAACAGTAGCCATGAGAGAGGAGCCGACCTGACCTTGCAGCACCACCGCATATTAACCCATGGGAGTAACTGTAATAAGGCTCATTACAGTTTGGGGTTAATTTTTTAATACAGTATGGGCTTAGCGTTTCTATGAGGGGTAGATTACAGTTAGTTTCAGCGTACCATTACAGTTATACTACTGTGGTTTTTTTAAATTCAAATTTTCGCTACTTTTAAGTATATAGTCAATTATTCATTTCCCCAAGTTCAAGGCAATCGTTTTAATAAGGTAATTACAGGGGCTTAAATTTAGGGAATCATTTTGATGGAGTTTGGTCGGCCAGAGTTATCACCAACCTCATGAAACCCATTACCCACCGCGATGCGATACATCACACACGTATTATTGGTTCAGTTCATTTGAAAATCCCGCCAGGAATTTCAGGGGGTAAGCCACGACCATCCGAGATCGCCGCAAGCAGGAACAAGAGGAGGGGGTCAAGGCAGTTATATACCAGCGAGTTTTCCCACGTGGATTAGAGTCGCATTATATCCATACTCGCTACCCCGGTGCTACGTATACGAGCCCGAAGCACCGCCACCCCTGGCCACGCAAGTCACCGAAGACGTGGACCAGTTACGCGACGTATCTACACGGAAAATACAGTTAGAAGCTAATATCCAACCCGGCGATATCGACAATGCTAATCCGTGGCTAGACCGAACGGGACAGCTGCGTTATCCTGCTGCTGCATTTCGACGAGTTGGCGTTATCGTTCAGGTGATTGGAGGCCAACTCTTCCCGCTGTCCTCTCAAGACATTAATAGCTGAATTCCTTTTGACCTGCAACGCAGGCAGGCTAATCTTTTACGCGACTCCAGAAAGAAGTCCCTTGGGAGGTAAGAATCGTAGGTAAAATGGTCGGCTTTCAGGACGTGCCTGCCGAAGTGTTATGCCTCATAATAGACGCTCTTCTGCCGCAACTTTGGAACTCCTCACAGGATGGCCGTAACCAGCTGGTGATAAGACTTATCTGCCGTCAGTCGTTGCTTCCACTATCTACAGCATGACAGCCGGAGAGGGTGGTACTTGCGACTTCTGCCGTTGGTGCCTGGCTGCCTTATTAATCCACACTAACAATTTTCTCTTTCCACCAGGGAAGTTTGATGCTGTCGTCTCAGATCTCGCAATCCGAAAGCTGGACTTTAAACATCTCGTTGAGACAGCTCCGCAAATCAACCGAGATACAGTAATTTGGTTGCTATACCAAAAAGTGCGATTAGAAGGAGATGGAGACGTGACGCGTGAGCGATATTCCCATTATGTCCATGCACAAGCGACGTTCCGGAATGATGATCTCATGGTCCGAGCCCTTTTGAATGGGGATCACCAATCCGAGTTGCGGGCTGCTTGTGCCCTTGCGGTATCATACCAGGGAGCAATTGCCATATGTGAATGGCTGGCAAACCCATGTCAAAAACCACTTCAGTGCCGACTTCTTCGCAGCAAATTAGCCGTGGCGGCTTATCGGGGCCAGGAAAGCATCATTAGGTCGCTGGTGGCACAAGGCAGCCGTGTCGATTCCTGGGATGATTTTCTTGGCCCCCCATTGTATGCCGCAGCCATCTTCCCGGGAAGGTTGACCATCGTCGCCTTTTTGCTCAAATCTAAAGCCAACCCGAACGTCGGCGGAAGTCTAGGAACCCCATTACTGGTGGCCATGTGGAACAGAGACGAGTCAGTGGTACAGTTGTTACTACAGGATAGCGAGGTGGATCCAAATCAACCTGATCGCCGGGGCTTCACAGCTCTTTGGTGGGCTTGTTTTACTGGAAAATCTGACATCGTGCGACTCCTCCTTGATCATAAAAAGACAGACCCAAATTTGAAATGCGGCGGGCAGACCCCCCTTGCTGCCGCTGCCGGCCGAGGCCACGAAATGATAGTGGGGTGGCTCCTGGAACGAGAGGACGTGTTTATCGACTTGAAAAACGGAACTCATTGCCCGCTATGGTGCGCGGCCTTCGCAGGACAACCACAAGTTCTGCAGCTGCTTCTAGACAAATTAGAAGTTAGTGCGGACGACTACGGACTTCACTCCAAGACACTACTATGGTGGGCTGCTGAAAGGGGTCACTCTTCTGTGGTCCAGATGCTGCTGGAGCGTAGGGATGTCGATCCTAACTACCATGATGGCAATGGTGATACCCCCTTGTGGGAAGCCGCTAAAAACGGACACGCCAACGTGGCGCGCTACTTGTTACAACGGAGAGATCTGGACCCGAATATCACATCCTACACCCGTGATACGCCGCTTTGGACGGCTGTTTTTGAGGGACATGAGGATGTCGTGGATGTATTACTCGGTTGTGATGCTTTGAATCCGAATTTGAAAGGGGGCTGGAGCGAATCTCCTCTTATCGTTGCCTCTACGAACGGTCTGACACGCATTGTGGCGATGCTGCTTCAGAGAGCGGAAACCAAGGTCAATTTAGTGGATTGTAATCATCGCACGGCTTTATCGTTTGCCTCCGAGAAGGGTCATGAAGCCATTGTCAATTTGCTTCTAAACCGGAGTGATGTGGACGTGGGCAAAGTTGACCAGTGGGGTCGCACTCCACTGGCATGGGCAGGGGAGAAAGGTCATGTGGAAATCGTGCGGCTCCTACTCCAACACCAGCCGACGCTGATGAACATGCAGGATGCAGATGGCAATACGTGTCTGATTGAAGCCGTACGGTGTGGTCATCTTGCTGTCGTTGAATTGCTTTTAGATTTCAACGCGGATATCTGTCTGAAAGATTGGAAAAACCGCACAGCGCTTTGTTGGGCTCGGCAACGGCGGCATCAAATTATTGAAGCCATTTTGTTGAGGCGACGCGAAGAGCACCTTTAGAAGTACTGCACGCCCTTTCTCTTTTTAGTACTAGCAACCAAATGGAAATCGCCGACAAGGTCTCGAGTAATGCACACTTTATCTTGAGGATTTGGCTGTTGTGTCACACTTGAACCTGGATCCAGCGAGCTCTATTATGGTGATGGGCCATCAGTTAGATTCGATTGCGAAGCGACTGATAGCTACGCATTTAGCTAGATGACGGCTGTACTCAGAAGTCCCCCCCCCCCCAATCCCGGAAAGCGACCGCCCGAGTTCGATCCCCATTGCAGGCTCAGAACCCAGTTCCGGGACTCATCCGTGGGATCCATGTGGCAGGGTGCAATCAGTCGCCCTGTACAGGGCTGAGCTACTCTGGCGTCTCCAAAAGGATCGACAAGGTGGAGGCAAGTGCTCGCCTTGGGGCATGCCAGAAACATCTCATTTCTCGCGATTTTGGACGCGATCTCCCATCAAGGTCTCCTACCAAATCAAGGCCGTCTTATTGCTACCAAGAGAAAGTGATATATATTCCGAAAGAAAAAGGAGGAAGTCAGGATGAACTTTGTACTTGAAAACTTGGCGGAGAGCGTGAAATGTCAATAGTCACGGGGTCCAGCACAATAGTTAACTGAATTAGTGGCCGATCAGGCGAGTCATCTCTACTACGACCAGGGGGAAGCAAACAAATCGTTCAATATCCCAGTGAATCATCCAATCTGTAGAAAGCGACTTCCTAGTGGGAAAAAGTATTTCGAGGCCGTACACTGAGAATCGCGCCTGAGTCTTCTGGCTACGCAGGGCTTTCTAATTACTACCCCGACTAATCAGGACCCATTGCCCATCGCAAAGAAGTCTCAGACCATTCGCTGGCGCTTCTCAAACGGAGGGATAACCGCCAGGATCGCAGCACAGGAGTACATAGTTCCAATCGATGCCTCGTTGCCATTAGCGACGAAAGTCAAAGCCATTGCTTGTGTTCTGGCATCGTGAGCCATGTGATACCGTCCAGGTGTTGCGCGGGCCACTCTTCGTTGACGATCTGGGTTAAGGGTAATGACAAGTTAGCATTACGCCCACTCTAAGGGAGGGGACTTTTGTTTCTCATCCACTTCTGGCGTTGCCTTTCCTTGGCCATAGTCGGTGGTCCTGTACGGCGTTCGTTGAAACCCGTCGCATTCGCCTCTGTGTTGCCAGAATTTCGGATTCTTAATTGGGATCTTCGCAAACTTGGCAAAGCGAGACGTTTCTCTCAATCCCTGAACCTGCCGGTAAAGCAAATGTGCTTTTGAATACTCGTCGACGCCCAAATCTATCTGCAACACCATTGGCACTTGGACGAACTCGGGCTGAAATTCCTTCCCTTCTCTAGGTAACTGATTATCCGTTTGTGTGCATCCCAGTAATCGTCTTCCTATGCCGTCATCACTGGAAGTATGTCAACCTCGATGTAGAGCGACTTCAGGATCGAGTACACCATCAGATCGGCACCCTTGAGCGCGGTCGGTAACAGATTTGTGCCTCCCGTGAGGCGTGTGGATAGGCATGGGAGCAGTACATTCCGAGTTCACCACCTGTGACGATCGGCTTGCCGTTTAATTCCCATTGCGGGGTCTTCCCATGCTTCATAAAGCCGGGATGCGAAACAAGGTCATGCACAATGCCATAGAGAGGGAACTTCTGAGGGTACAGTGACGCGGGGTGGAATCGACCCACCTGCGGGTTCGGTCACATAGAAGTTATAGGTTAAAGTAATGCGCTCTCCTTCACGAATGGTGTGGGTCTCATGCTCGCAGTCACTATAAAAGGCATCCCATTGAATGCTTGGTCCACTGTGAGCGCGCCAGTCGAATGTCACTTCCAGCATACCAATACATCTGTAATATAAAGGAAAAAGGTGTGCGTAGTCAGCTGCATAAGAGTCACATGGGATACTAAAATAGGTTAAGTTAGCAAATTTTATGCCAGTGCGGGTTTCTAATGGATCTTGCGGACATCCAACAGTTGGATGCGGATACTAAGGTGATATCCAACATCCGCAATTTGCAGATGTGGATATCAATTTGACATCCAACGGAGCGGATTTGCCGCAGCCTAGTCGAGCCGCAGTTAGACCCTAACCACCCTAGTAAATGCGATATTTCAGGAGACTATATCTCAACAACGAGAACATGGTATTACTTGATTTTCAGTAGGATAGTGTCTAGTAGTATCAGGAATAGTATGTATTGACTAATAGACAGAGTCAATAGTTGTTTACTTGCATTACCAGAAATGCAGGCCGACAGCGAGGAACATGTATAACTATGTAAATATATAGATTACAAATTACTTCTTGGGCTGGCTGGCTGACCTTGACTGCATCATACACGATGAAAGACACTGGAAAGCCTCTATCATCGTACACTCATTTCTCGCGTGAATACTGCCTTCCAAAATGCATTTTCCCAAGGAATCATCGTGTCACTGTGGTATCGTATACTGGTTCTTTCGATAGTTAGGACCCTCGCAACTGCGAGAAGACAGTAATCTTGCCAGATTGGATCGTCATAAAAGGTACATATTCACCAATATGTCAGCTTACCCTCGGCCGTAGGGTTTCTTTGGACAAAATCTGCCATGAAAAGCCCTCCCTCTGACTATGCATACTGTTTGTTATGTCCAAAATAGTAAGTGTGGTACATTATTGCATTCATATGCATGCAGGTTAGACTCAGAAATAGTCTTTGAATGAATGAGACTTGATCCTTCTTTCCTATAGTACCTGATTGACAGACCTTCTACCCTGCAAATAGATGATTCCCCACTTTCAATAATGAAATTTGCCACTGTAACGTAGCTATTGGTCGAGTTTAATCTGCACCATCTACACACGCGACCGTCAATATCTTGTTGAAAATTGCAACCTCTTGGCCTAAAAATTCGGCGATATAAGCCGGGTCCGTCCAATATTGTAATATGTCAATCTGGAAGATTTCCTCCATTTGTCGTGCATAGTGCGCCAGCCTTTGCATATCGTTCTCTAGACTTCCTTCGCTTTTCATTTTTTGAAGCGTAACAAAAGCCCAGATCGTCCTGCGTGCTGAAATATTGATAGAGGATATTTCCGATTTCTCACCACGTAGTTTCTGTGGTATCCATGATGACACGGTGCAAATGCACCAGCATTCGCATACGTTAGGCTCGATGTGCAGAGAAGAGGGATGCTGATTAATGCCGGGGGGATAACTATTCAGAGTACTTGGCTATGTTGTGCGTGTCTGTTGTTATATTATCACCCGGCTATAAGCTAAGAGAGATAGGCGAGGCGATATTGAGCGTACGGAATGGGTAATGCAGTATAGGAAATATCGTCGTTGAGAATTGCTGCCCACAAAGGCGCCTCCTATACGTCGTGAGATAGACAAATAGCTTCTGGCGAGTCAAACCGACCATAACTTGCGTCTTCAGATAGGATAACCAAAATGATCGGGTTTTTACTTGGAGGGGTGGAAAAGGTCCGACGGACTGTGAGCACGCTGCACGACCTGCCTTTTCATCTCAACGCGGAGATGGGTAGGGTGATCTCTCTGATTGATTCCTACTGCCTGGTGTTGGGTCCGATAGTCCAAGTCATGGCCATCCCTGAGGACCCAAAACTGTGTCATCCAACGAACGAAACTTTTGCTTAGGGGCACGCGGACGGAAGCTCATGCCGGCGCAGCTTTTAGACATTCAAGGCGGGAGGGGGCGTTCTAATGAGACGTGCAGCCACTGGGTCAACCTGACGCCACCCGCCATCCTCAGCACCGGGTTCTTGCTAGGCGATAGGGGGAGCAGCATGGTTGCGACGGAAATTGCTGATCGGTAGGATACTGTTCCTGTCGTTGGGATGACTGTAGGAGCTGGTTTACCCCTGAACGATAAGCACAGCGCTTTCCGTGGCGCCGCGTGACGTAACTAGTTAACTAACTGTAGGGCGACAATTCAGGGAATATGACTGGTCGATAGCCATCACACTGAACCTCATCACACCGTCACCCGTGAGCACGTATCCGTCCACTTTGAAAAAACGTTTGGAGCCTTCGAGGTAGCTTCCTTCCCTTTTGAGAGCAGGGTATAATTTGGGAAACTTAAGTTACCCGTTTAGTTGGGAACCCGGAAGATGAAGCGGTCGGGTCCCTGGTGGGGCGACTGCTCCGACCCGAACGGGCAGTCTCAAGACTTAGCCGCAGGGCTTGGAGAGATTTTTCTTTTCTGAAAAATTACAGTACCCGAAGGAAATTAGAGTAATTTACCCCAAAAGTACACGTGGTAGACGATGTGCTCATGAGCAAGCGCATGAAGTAGTGTAGTTAGTCTATAAGTACCGGGTAGGGAACCCCCGGTTTTCTTTTTCTGTTTATATTTTGTGATAGACAAAATCAAACATGGTCATGTCAGACGACAATTCTTTTTTCTCCAGAAGGAGACAGGCTCTTGTTTCTTACCTCTTTGATAGATTTCAAAATGAGTGGAATGTGTTATCCCCTGTTCGTGGGAAGGCAGGGTCTGCCAGTGCCGACACGGGAGCTAGTTCAGAAGATATTTCTGAACTACATCAAGTACATGAGGTATTCATGGAGATTTGTTTGGTTTTGTTTTGCATTGGTGATGTGTTTGGGTACATCTCAACGGATGTGCAAGGGCTTGTGGACCCTGTTTTGTCGGATGACTTATTCCTTGAGGGGTTTCTAGAGTGTATGGAGATTACACACGTCTCTTGCTTGAAGCATTTGGATTCACAGGATACGGTGAAAAAGCCGGGGTTTGAAGGTGGGCTTCCAATGATTTACAGAGCTGCGTTGGTCGATTCTCCCTACCAGAAAGTTCTTTCGACGCGGGGAAAGTCAGTGGATATTACCCGTTCGAGGAAGGAGGCAGTCGCCTTGTCCAGTCTTTCCAGCCTGGAATTGCTAGGGCTCTTCTTGGATGTGTCCAAGGGTATGTGCGAGCGTGCGCAAAAAGCGTCCGTTCGGGATGGTGGTTTGCATGAGCCTAGTATGGTTTCATTGAACGCCTTTGGTGTAAGGCTTTTGAGAAGTCGCAGAATAGGCTCTTTGCAGAACAAGTATTCTTTGGCTATTGTGGTTCTTTTTAAGAACGGATCTAAATCTGCAGATACACAGAAGAGATTTTTACGATGGTTGAATGCTTATAAAGAACTTGATTGTGAGTTGGGATGTTATCCTCCGTCGAGGGGTATATTCGATGAGTATATGGGAAGATAGTGTTGGGCTATCAATATGAAAGGTAAGTTGTTTTGAAATAGAATTAGATTTATTTTCATTTTCTGATGACCTACACAGTATGTGTTTGATTATGTAGGCATTGTCCAAGGGATATGTAACTATCCTCACGAGTCACCACCGCTAAGTGGGCAAACTAGAGTTCCGCACGATTCAGCGTTGGGTCCGAGTTACAGTTGGGTAACCCAGCCTGGGTCTGAGGCCCCAACTTGGTTTACAAACGTAACATATATGCCAAGGCTGTGACTACATAAATTATGCATTTTCCCGTGTGCCCTGAACCGAGGGAAACGGGAGATTTCGGCCACGACTACACGTGAAGGACACGGCTTATGGCCGCGAAAGCTGGCCTGCTAAACTGGCACCTTCGCCTATCTCCGATTCGCTCATTCTAAGATAATTTCTCGTTTCTCGTGGGTTGCCGACTGTGTTTCAGTATTGGTCTCTCTCTCCTGCTTGTTGTCTTTGCAATTGATCTTCGAATACTTCCCGTTTTGGCTTGACTTCATTGCTCTGCCACATTGATGCTGGATTGTGCTTTCCTCTACATTCGTGATCCTTGTAGAAACTTCTGTTTTTTCGCTTCATAAGATAAAGATCGGTACCTGCGCTCACTCCGAATTTTACTTAGACATCATTTCTTATCCGGTGTGACCCTCGGTGCATAGACGGTCGAATCTAAGCGTGAGGTAGCTTCCGCAATCATGGCACAGATCGCCACGTAAAGCAAATAGTGGAACCACTACAACCATCAACCCCACCAACGGCGAATGCGGGTAACATGAACCACCAATTTTCGCCAAGACTATTCCTTGGAACTCCTGCAAGCTCGCTTGCACTCTTCTTCTTTTATTTGCCTGTTCCGCCGATCCAGTTGCTATATTCAACGCTCTCAAATTTCAGAGTCGGTCTTTGGGTGGACTTCCAACTATGGCGGATATAGTCAAAACTCCATCAGCTGAACTTTCAAAAACTTTTGCGAAGGCAAAAAAGGCAGCCATTGACGGCAAAGTTGGAAAAACCACCGTTCTTGGGGTCAGCTTAGTCGATATTGAAATGATCGAGAGAGCAGAAAAGAAATCTCCCGATATGCTCTATTCATCCTTTGCGCATTGCTTCGTTCTAGCAATTGGCCGAGAAGGGTTCCGTCTATACCAAGCTTTGGGAGAGCATGGCTACCGTCTAGACCAATACTTAATGAGAGGTGGATCAAGACTTCGTTCCTGGGAGGACGCTAAGAAGTTCTTGAAACTATTTACAAAGCTTTCACGTTTTGAGGTATGTTATTCTTGGATTCTCGAGCTGGTGTTGCGGGTCTAATACCTGATAAAAGGGCGAATGGTTCCAGAAGTCTCAATGATGCCTACAAATATTGTTTTGAGATAGATATAAATGCCACCTGTGGTGAAGGTAAAGCACAAGCTCCCATCGTCCCAGCATACCGACCTTGGGTCAGGATCTTCGAGGTTGAGAATGTCCAGATAGCTAGCTTTAAAAAGTGGACCTGGATTGGCTTGAGATCTTACCCGAGGGAAAAGAAAGAATACACTATTCTATCTTTTCAAAATCGTTACAATCCATTGCCCGGACACTGCAGCGTGACATTTACGGCCTAGTTGCTCCAGGATACCCGATTGACCAGGTCAAACAGCCAGAACCGGACCCGCTAGCCACGATACGGTACGCGTGTGTCTACTGGGTTGATCACCTAAGCGAATGCTCACCTAGCCAAAACGCCATCGAAGACCTTCAGGACAGTGGTTCAGTCGGGATTTTCTTTCGCCAGGACTACCCTCATTGGCTCGAGGCTCTAAGCCTATCAGGAAGCTTGTCAGGCGGAGTAGCTGCGATGCTAAGACTTGATAGGTTGCTAAAGGTCTGTTTCCACGAGCGTGACCATGAACCTTTTTAACATAACTGTTTTAGGCAGTAACGGGGGACGCACAACTAATAAATAGGGCTCACGATGCATATCGATTTATCCGTTACCATAAAACAACCATTGAAAATCAACCCCTCCAAGTGTACGCTTCAGGAATGATATTTAGCCCAACCAGTAGCATGACAAGGACTGAATTTGAGATGCAAGAGCCAGGGTGGATAACGGGAAAACCAATTATGGAAGAGAGTTGGAGCGCATGCCTCCAGACCTTCGAGGGACACCGTGATTCGGCCAACTCAGTCACATTCTCGAATGATTCCAAGCTCCTTGCCTCGGCTTCGTCCGATGGCACTGTCAAGTTGTGGGATACCGACACGGGCCAATGCCTTCAGACTCTCAGACACCACAACAGCAGAGTCCACTTGATCACCTTCTCCCATGATTCTAAACTTCTCGCCTCGGCTTCATCCGATCACACTGTCAAGGTGTGGGTTGCCAGCAGCGGACAATGCCTCCAGATTCTGGAAGGCCATTGCGACTGGGTTTTTTCGCTCACTTTCTCTTGTGATTCTAAGCTCCTCGCCTCAGCTTCATGGGATAAAGATGTCAAGGTGTGGGATGCCAGCAGCTGGGAATGCCGTCAGACTCTCAAGGGCCATAGTGCCAGTCACCTCAGTCGCCTTCTCCCATGATTCCAAGCTCCTCGCCTCAGCTTCATGGGATGGCAGTGTCAAAGTATGGGATCCCCTTAGCGGGCAATGCCGCCAGATTCTCGACTGCCATGGCGCCCAGGTCACCTCAGTCACCTTCTCCCATGATTCCAAGCTCCTCGCCTCAGCTTCATCCGATAATACTGTCAGGGTGTGGGATTTCTGCAACGAGCGATGTTGCCAGACACTCGAGCGCCACCTCGAACCAGTCATGAAGGTAAAATTCTCCCATGATTCCAAGCTTCTCGTCTCGATTTCAGGAGAGTCCACATTCAAGGTGTGGGATCCCAGTAGCGGGCAATGCCGCGGGACCCCCGTGGGTCATCGTGACCCGATCAATTCTGTCGCTTTCTCCCATGACTCCAAGCTCCTCGTCTCGGGCTCGAATGATGGCACCGTCAAGGTGTGGGATTCCAGTAGCGGGCAATGCATCCAGACCCTCCAAGGTGGTGGTAAGATGGTCATCAAAGTCACCTTTTCCCATGATTCCAAGCTCCTCGCCTCTGGTTCAGATAATGGCACCACCAAGGTGTGGGATTCCAGCAACTGGCGATGCCTCCAGGCTCTCAAAGACGATCTCAATTTGATGACCTCGGTTGCCTTCTCCCATGATTCCAAGCTCCTCGCCTCAGCTTCATATAAACGTAGAGTCAAAGTGTGGGATACCAGCAACTGGCAGTGCCACCAGACCCTCAACAGCGATCGCGACTGGGTCACCTCAATCACCTTTTCACTTGATTCTATGTTACTCGTCTCGTCTTCAGACATTGGCGTCGTCAAAGTGTGGGATCCCAATAGCGGGCAACGCCTACACACATTTCATCTTCAGGGAGTCACTTCCGTGATTTCACTCGACAGAAGCACGTCATATCTTGAAACGAATAGAGGTACTGTTCGTCTACCTTTAGTTCCAGGGACTAGACCGGCCCAGACCACCGACCCCAAAGTGCCACAATTTGAAGGTTTTGGTATAAGCTCCGATCGTGAATGCATCACTTGGAACTCAGAGAATTTGCTACGGTTACCAGCGGAGTACCGTCCTAACGCTTCCGCTGTGTCACTGTCGACAATATGCCTTGGTTGTGCTTCCGAGCGGGCTCTATTCTGCAGGTTTGACTCGACCAGACTACCCCATCACCTTGCTCGACAATAAATCCCCCAAGATATCCGGGCCCTACTCCCTAGTAGCTGGTGTGACGGTTGACGAGGCGCTGCTGCGGGACTTGGCGATGAGAGGTTTGACAGAAGATAGAGGAAGTTTGGCATGGAAACAAACATGGCAAATCGTGGGCAACGCTTCAGTAGAATACCCCACGATTTTGATCTCTCCTCTTTTCTCTCTCCAGCTTCGATACGTTCGTCCTTGGTACCGAATTGATCCTCCTTTCGATTGACCTGAACCCTTGTATCGAAGCTCATCTCAACTTCAAGGGACCTGGTCTCTCGTCTCATATTCTCTCTCTCTTTCTTGAGGACAGGCCGAGCGACGACGATACTATTTGGTACGCGTCAAGCTACCTAGTTCTCATCTCTCTCTCTCTTACACCTTGTGTCAGCTGAACGGAAGACGTAGACGCGTCTAAGTTACCTGACAAGCCCCACGAAAACCCCCGAATACACGAACGACGACTGAAGCAAGATGTCGTTCGCAGAACGAGCCAGCGCGCGTTTGCGCAAGTGAAAAGAATCTGCACGGCGACTCTCGCTGCTTATCCATCCTGATTCTATACGGCAAATCGTGGCCTTGAGCCAACATAACACATAGAGAATTAGAATATATAATTAAAAAATCTATAGAGTAATGTATAAGGATCTCGAAATTGTAATTTAGTTATCTTTATCTCTTCTGGTTGTTGAGTTATGTGTGTTCTAAGATGGCCTATTTTCATCAATTCTGAATTGGAGTTGGGTGGGACGAGGGAAGGACCGCCTTCCCGAAGTAGTTATTTTTGTGGATTAAGATTTACGCTAAGTCTACTCCGTAATTAGTCCACATTTAGGGGTTTAGACCTGTAAAGCTTTTTAGCTTGTCGAATGAAGTACTCTGGGAGCGCTCGGAAAGCTCTAACGGTGATGGTAATGTTTTCTAGGGAGACTGTGTCCTTATCAGGGCTCTAATGTACGAAGATAGAAGGAGGGTTAAGAATTGCCTGGTGTTTTCCAAACAGCCGGAGATTCTGGAACTCCATAGAGGAGTTATTAATGCCGGACTTGGTTAAGTTGTGTGAGATAATCGCTCCGAGGCTGACTCCTCTCCCAAACAAAGGATCAATTCCGCGAGATTCTTAAGGTCAGCAGTTTACTTGAGGTTATTGAATAAAGATGATTTTCAATGGCTTCGTTGGAAATGGGATGGAGGACTGACCAACAATTGGAATTAACTACCGTTAGGGGTAGTAAGATTATGGCAGGTCTTACCAATCAACTAGTAATCCCTGACCTAATTACACCAGACCTTCGCTCATGGGGATCGCATACACCATCACCACCACCACTAAATCTCTCGTCTTCTAGTGTTGAAAATAGCCCTCCAAAATCTATTAAGCACTAGTAAGAAATCAGGATAAGATTACCAAATATCTTGATGAGGTGGATGGCAAATTGAAGCGAAATATCAGTAGGGTTTTGACCCATGCAAAGGAAGCGGCAGAAGAACTAGAGATGACGAGGGATACAATTCGGCGTATACAAGCCGCGCAACAGCCTACCCGTCGTCGATATACTAAGCGACAGGTTAAATCGCTTAGCCAAAATGGTATATTGACTACACGCGATGCGAATCGATCAATTAAAACCAGGAAGGAGGATGATTTCGCTAAGGAGGAAAGGAAGCTGGCCAAGCAGTTCCTTGCGGTCAGCCGGACTCTTCACTATGGGATGCACGGACAAAAAGCTTGAAATGGTCGACCATTTCACAAGAGACTAGTACAGTAGAGTTTTTGAGACTGTGAAGGGGGTATCCAATGGGGACATGCACGGGGGTGAACGGGAGCATCAAGTCTGATAAACGTGCGTAGAGTTCCACTGGACCACCTAGTGAAATTGACAATAGAGTATAGGTACACCACCCAGGTGCGGGTACACCCAGGTGCGGGTACACCCAGGCGCAGGTACACCCAGGCGCAGGTACACCCAGGTGCAGGTAAACCCAGCTGTGGGTAAATCGGGGTGTAGATAACTAGGAGTCATTGAACCTAGATGCGAGGTGTGGATGGAAACAAGCCCCATTGGAGAGAGCAAATATAAAAGTAGTGCGATATATCTGGTCCTGGTTGGGCCCTTTTCTTTCCTAAGAATTGCTCTTAATTACCGTTTCTATTTTGGCACTCTCACCTTACCTCTCGTGAGCGGCCTCCCTACGACGAGGAGTTCTTTTCACCTCGTTTGGGCCATTTCATACTGCCAACTTGCAGTGAGGTACCTTCTGCAGCACCATGGGAGGGGTCATGGAGGAGGAGGAGACGCCTTTAAGCCACTACACCGCCCGAATTCAGAGGGTATCAGAAGCCCAGCTACTCAGTGCCTTCAGCAAACCGAAGAGTCGAGTGGAATTAGGGATCAAACACCATGCCCTCCGCATAACTCCAAGAAGACGAGGCAGAATAAGCGTCTCAGCTGGATTCTTTGACCTACTACCTCTGGAAATCTTGGATATGATATTGCTCGATCTGGATTACCCCTCTCTTGCCACACTCTCCCAAGTGAACTCGATAGTGGAGTCATTTGTCAAGAAACGACCATTTTATCAACTTGTGGTACAATACTGCCACACCGCTCTCCGAAAAATGAAAAAGTGCAATTTAATCCGCGTGCACAGTGCAAATCATATCTACAGAGCCTTACGTAACCCAATTTGTTCTGGCCCGGGATGCCAGAGGCTGAGCAATTCATTATTCCTGCCCAGTTGTCGTCGTGTGTGCTTCCAGTGCATTGGATCTACGCCTCTTTTTTCAGCAATGTCACTGAGAGTAGCAGAGTCAAAATACAAATTACATGCAAAGGCTCTTATCGAAGATGTTGGTTGCTTTAAGCTTCCAAACGAAAATGGGAATTTCGTTTGGGAGGCTGGAACTGCCGAAATTGCGAACCGCTTACATGGCGAGACAGTAGTTCGTTCAACTTACACGTCGATGTTGTCAAAGAAGGCTATTGTTCCATTCCCGTTTGTTGATCCAGAAAGCAGGAAACTAGAGTTTGTGAGACAGTGCCGTGCCTGTTATCTTAGGCTTAGAGAACACCAACGTCGGGTATACGAAACTGAAGGAGGGCTTAGTGAGGAAGACCTAACGTGCTGGAGGCAGGACAAGAGCTGCCTAGAAGAGTCCGGAAATGCTTTGTTTACAAGAAAGCAACTTTTGGAGCATATTACTAGCGGTAAATGCCCAGAAGCGTCGAAGTTCTGGTCTGGGAAGGTCGGGGTCGGTAAGGACTGAGACAAGTCAAAAGAAAGACTTTTGCGGCTAATAAAAAGAGCCTCTCAAATCGTCGTACACGGTCGGAGACCGAGTTATACCTGCGCAGAATTGTGTTTCTATCTCACTCCTAAAGTACATGATGTAGAACCCCCCCATTGGCCCCCCCACACAACCCCCCTTGGGGGCCGGAATATATTTAGGCGGGGCTGTCCTCGCTCTGGTAGGGTCCAGTCAAGTTAGCCCGAGCCAACACCCTGGGGAAATGTAGGTCGATGACGACAGACCGAATAGAAATATTTACAAAACTTGCACATGTAACTAACTTTCACCTGTATTTCTGATTACCAAGCATAGCTGAAAAAAGGTGGCGTGCTCCCGTACATTCCTCGGATATCCATCCCAAATTTTTCACGGGGGAAGAGGGCGCCGAGTATAAGACCCAGTCCGTACGAGCCAGCATAGCCTGGGGACGTTACAGGCCAGTTTGATTCTTGCTGATCTCAAGTCGAGTTTCTACACCCATGCTTTTCTTGGTAATTCTTGACTATTGTCGGCATGCGCACGAACTGGTGGAGCCGCAGCCTAAAGCTATTCCGGCCCAACACCGGGGGGGGGGGGGGGTTCCCGCAAAATTTAGTCTTGGCAAGGGGGGGGGTGTTGTCTCAAAGTGGGTCAAACACAACCCCCCCCCCCTAAGTACCCGAAATCTTGGTGTTTTTGGGTCGGATCTTTTAGATCTTTTCATCTAATAGCTAGTTCTATCTGAATAGCACATAATATTCTAGGATTATCACGTGGAAGGGCCTAACCCTATAGGGTTGGGGTAAGCCTGGTTTTTTTTCAATTTACGATGACTACGGCTGTCCCGAGTGCGACACGTACGTAGGCCGAACAGTTGTAACGATCAGGGTTCATTGCAGTAAGGCTCATGGGGGCCAATGCGGGCCGGGTCGACCCTACAAAGCAACCAACTGTGGGTCAAACCAGTAAGCTGCCTGCGCCTCTTCGAGACTGGGCGCTCCAGTCAATTCTTCAGTTTGGCTCACGGTTGCTCCTCAATAGCTGCTACGCTGCGCCTTTTTGAGGTCCGTAGCTTGTCCTTTCTACTCTCTACAATGACAACACCTAGGGTCAGTAATTTACCAGGAAGGTTTAAAAAGAATGGGGTAACTTATAAAAAGCGAAATCGAACGAACTAAAATCGGAAAAGTGGACCCTAACAAACAAATCACGTGGACCTAATCCAATTTACCCCCATGGGATAGGGGAGACCTTGACGGCCGCTTGGGAATCTAGCCCTAGCCGGATCAGACCTGAGAGCTACAGCCGTTTATTCAAAGTACAAGGTTCTCTATTGTACCAAATTGAACGTTAGCAACGAACCTTGCACATCCTTTGCTCTCACAATTGGGGAAGATGCCTGGAACCGTAGATTCATGTTCTAGATATTGAACCCTGTTTAATATTCCCGAGATCTCATTTACTCATCTGACTTGCAGATGGCTGAAGAGGATCCTCTTGATGAAGACTGGAAGAGCCAAAATCCAGCTGGTCGCGCTTGCTCGAAGGACGTGGCCGCCGTATATAATATGCTGAAGTGGTTCAATCTGGAGACGGTCTGCCAAGTTCTCTTTGGTAAGGCAGAGGAGGAATTTCTTATGCTGGACTATTGCGAGTTTTCGACAGCCCCTGATTTCGGGAGCCTTCGTGATGCGAGCTATGCCGTTGGCCTCATGTGGAATGATCATGTAGCTCAGATACGACTGACTGGATTTGACAATTGGATTTTGTCACACTTAGGTTCAACTTGTAAACCTTCCATCCCTTACTTTGTATATGACTTGCCCTGCTAAAAAAGATAGGCAGGGATGCTTGCTCTTACCAAGAATACGCAAACTTTATCCGATTAATGCAGCTCACCTCACACCACTGATTTGTTGGAAAACAGGATTTATAAAGGTAGAGACACGCCAGCTCGCACAACTGCTCGATCGGCCGCCAGACGCTGGGTTTCGAAACGGAGCAATTAATGCGCACTTGATCATCGACAGTTTGCGGCTGGACGGCTGTAACCACGGTGAACGGTTTAGCTAGGGGTTGCCTGGGGGCCAGCGGATGGTGTGCAGAATGACTCAGTGACCGTATCTTATGCATGGAATTTCGAAGCTTATGCCTGGGACAGAGCAAAAGATGATTTCTGACTAGGTAAGAATGGATATGCTTAATAAAGTGACAGAAATCCGGAGACTTTCACACAAGGAGAATAAAAATCGGGGAAGCTGGAATTATTTTAATATCATACCACATTCCTCATATTATGACACCAGCTATGGGACAAACGTGAAAGCCATTCATAGCAAAAAGGCGGCCATTTCTGGTTTCAACTGGGATGGATATGCTTGACAAACATTCAGTCAGGTTGACGAAGAATTATTGGCCACACCCGCGCGTTCTGATGCCTTGGCCTGCGTTAATGATTTTTGTGTCAATAGGGCCCGAACGAGAGAGACACAGAAGGTAGATTAAGTTTGAGAATGGCATAGTCAAACAATGAGAAAAAAATACAGAAAGGCCAAAGATTATATCTCCCTCCATTGTCATCCCCGCCAACCCACAAGTTCCCCATTTCTGCGTTGAACATTTGAGCAAAAGCTTTGAAATTGAAACTGAAACTGGTACAGTTTAGTTCATCCTCACTTGAACCGGATCCTTTGAGTAGTTCTGGAAATCCGGTTTCCACCCTGGAATGGCCTTCATTCCCGATGTATCTAGATTGCGGGAGCATGTTGCAATATGCACCCTGTGTCAGTGCGTATCTCAACCGAAGATGTACAAGTGCAGCCATTTTCCAGAACGCGGCTGAGCTACAACAACGGTGGTGCTGCACGTGAGCTATCTGTTCGGCTAAGGAATCATTAGCACCCAAAATGTCTCTCTGAAAGGATGTGAAGCAGATCATCGCTGCAATAAATATTGCTTCATGACTGAGCTCATAACATATTCCTAAAACCGAAAGAGTTGTTTTTCTGCGACCTTACATCCTGCAATTCCCCGGGACGGCCCGAATATAGTAAAGGGTGCGTCAGGTGTTTCGCAGGGATATTCGGCACTGCGGTGATATGACTTGATGTAGCTAGAGGTCGTACTTTTTCCACCAGAATCCCTGTATCTTCCAGGCGATACCCTGTACGACGGTTGGGGGCCATTTTCTCAGGGGCTGTGTTTGCTAAGCGCACTAATTCAGTTGAGAATCTAAATACTTCCCGTTGCCCTTACAAGGCTTTTCGTCGTTTGTGCCGTTCATTCCTGTCATAATATGATCTTCAGCGCTTTCTGGCGGTTAGCAATCCTTCTGGTCTGCAGAAAAGATGTCGCCGCGCAAACAACCGAAGTCGGAGTCCTACAGCCTACTAAGGACTTCTGGAACCCACTAGTCGGTAGTGTCATGGCAACAAATGGCTCATTAACCACAATTGAAGTCGATTGTCAAGCGAGCAGGACAACCCTTTGCCCTAGTTACGTTGCATTCCCATACTTCCTGACCATTGGTCCCAGTACACAGGAGTTATATGGATGGACCACCGCGCTGCCGTACACTGAATCCAGTGTTGTCTACTACGCTAAGAGTATGACACAACAATGTGAGATCACCTCCATCACACAGGGCGCCTCATGCAAAACAACAGAGAGCGAATTTCGATCTGGTGGAGGACGTACCACGCGGTCATCCTGGACTATAACCGCATCTACTCTACGTGACGGTTTAACCATGGCTACTCTGACGATAACGGGCGGAGTACAGCTTCTTCAGAGCACTATTTCGAGTCCTACCTTAGCTATTACTACGAGTACAACACACCCAGTCGAGACCGATAGTCTCCCGACAGCAGCCGGTATGAAAACTGCCAAAGAGTCGTCATCAAAAGCTTGGATTGCAGGCCCTATCCTGGGAGCTTTCGCTGGTGTATTCTTGATAATCGGGATGCTCGTGTGGTATACCAAACGCAAAACATCGATCAGGACGCGGATTGAGGATTACCAAGCAGAATCGCTAGATAAAACGCAAGAGAAACCACCGAGCCTACCTGAATACAAAGCAGAGCTACCAGCCAATGATCTGAAGCGTCCGGAGCCTGTGGAGCTTCCTGGTGGTGGCATTTACGAGGCCCCTGGAATTGAATCTGAGACAGTCTGAGCTGTGGCATATGATACGGAATGACAATAGAAGCTTGATTTACCACAGGCGGTTGCATCACGGCTTACTCCAATCAATCAGGACAATGATTTCCTTCTTTTGAAATCCCAATGTCGGAACGTATCCTCTATTCCTTCGGTTAATATATCAATGTGGACCCTAGTATATAGAAGAACAGGCCGTCCTTTTGAGAGATAAGCTGAGGGAGATGTTGAGAGCTATCGAGACCTGATACACTCTCACTGAAAGAACATTTCCAAGGAGCCATGTGCAAAGGGATAAATGCAAATTTGGAGGCTAGGTAATCTTAGTATTTTCTAAGATATTTTTCCGGTCAAGCTTTATCACGGCGAGTAGAATATTCCTATATCATCACATGGAGCAGAATAACGATGGATGAAGTAGACTTGAGAAATTGCTAGGGGCGCACCTCAAAACTACCAGAACATGATCGCCATGTTATAGAACTTGCTCCTCAAAGCGATTGAGATACAGCTACTCCAAAAGCTGCAACCGACATCAGAACGAGCTGACTCTATTTATATGCCTTGAATCACGTTCTATTCTTGAATAAAATGAGCAATTTGGACTGTTCCTCGTCGGCATATTCCTCTCCGCCATCCTCAATATCTGCCAGTCAGTGTCTCACTTGGAAACGTGTGGTGCTAGACCTGACAATAATATGTTTTTCTCATGGCGATATATATAGAGTTTGCATCCGCTCCTCAGGGTAGCCGCTAGCGAAACATAATGATACAGCGAACCCCGCGTTTGGGCTGCATTGCATGATTGCCTTTTTTGCCTTGGTGTACACATCGAGGTAAATAAGTGCCTTCTATAGCTATCCAATCTGGTAAGATAACAGTCTCCTTGCCGTTAGTGCTGTGAGGATCGTAGCTATCAAAAGACCCAGGACACACTACAATGGTAACGCATTGATTATCCGATGAAAGTGCCCGTTGAAGTGCTATGTTCACGCGAGTAATCAGCGTGCCGTGATAGAGGTGTTCCAATGTATGACGAGCGAGGTCGGGCAGTCAGGCCTGCCATTGAGGTGCAAATTGCAGGTCCAGAGCGATGCGCATCTTTGGATTTGAGCAAATGTTGGTTGAGTCAAATTCGTGCCACCGCTTGGTCTGCCCTAGCACCTCATACCGGCGTCTATCCTCGCTAGAGGGGCGTGCCTTCTCTGCGAGCTTATGGAGGAGATCGTTGGCTTCTGGTCCTTTCCACGGCTCCAAAAAGTCATTTATTGTTCGCATGGTGAGATTCTGTAACCCGAATTCCGAACGAATGATAAACCAGATGTGCAGGCTCCGAAATACAGGGAGGTAGAAAGACCGAACCGCTTCGTGCGGGGATTTTAGAAGAGACGCCAAGCCTGCGAGTCGCGGTGTTCTTGGCGGGTTTTGGCGAGGTCTACTGCTGACACTCCCATACAGCCACGTGATTTGACACCCCTTCGCCCCCACCCTCTCCCCTGAGATTGATGTCGTCGCGTTTGATTTCATATAAATATGAATTCTAACCACTGATAGTGTCCACACACAACGCTTGATCGCTCTAGAACTTATTACTCCCTCCTTCAAGCCTATCGACATGCGACCGACGTTCTTGTTGTGGAAAAGCTATAAAGCCAACGAGCAGAAGCTCTTCGGGCTGGTGTTTGAGAACAAACCACCATCGACGGTAGCGGGGATAGCATCGGGCCTAGAAGCATTTTTGAAATCTTCCCCGCGTCGGATGAGAAAACAAATACAATCTATTCTCTCCGAAGTCATCTATTTTCGAGAGAAATCCGAACAAGAGTACAAGATTCTTCTAAGCCGTGCCCTTAGACGAGGAGACAAAAAGCTCGCGTCAAGTTTTGAGAACTCCATACGCAGCCATGAGTATTACCTCTCAAGAATGAGGAACCTTCTCCCAGCGAAACCACAGAAGCCACAGGCCAAACGCCCAATTTCAGCACCACCCAATGAACTAAACTCACCAGACGACCCACAAGAATCCACAACTGCCGATGATCTTGTGTCTCTTCGCCTACACGAGCAGAAACCCTCTCACGCTCAGTCAGCGCACATGTCTACGTCTTCGCATGAGAACGAAGAAAAGACCCTCGACGAAGAAGAATTGGACACGTTTTGCACTTTGCTTGAGAATTTGCTGGGTGAGATGCTCAGCACTTGGGAGGCCGTGCTTCAGAACAAGACTAGGCCTTCTATCGCAGAAACGGGTAAGTACGAATTTCGCAAGAGACGGCCGTATACTCACATTTGGACTGGGCAGTTGTTTCCTGTATATGCAATGAGGTGAAATCCTACCTGGAAGAAGCGCGATTACTCACTCCACATTGGTTCGAACATGAGTTCCTCAGAAGTTCCACTTATCTGTTCCGGGAGGAACTCAACATTGTAACTGAATTTTTCAATGGGCCAATCAAACCTGAACAAGAGGTTGCACTGCTTCTTAGGTAGGTAGACCCTGGAGGAAGCATACTATAATTCGATACTGATCGAGCACAGTCTGCTGAACCAGGTGAAAGATATCCCTCCAACCATCGTACCAGGTCCCGTTTTGGACTTGGTCGATTCTCTCTCGTGCGTGCACAATGGCCAAGATTTGGAATTCAACATCTTCAAAGCCAGTGTGTGGACACGCCTCCTGTTATGTCTGACCCAGTCGATTAAAGGGTATGAACAGAGACGGCTAGATGAGGTTCGATTAGCGACGGCCCGAGAGCTGAAGTACTTTGGTACGGTCATTTCCCGCCCCATGATTCAAGAAGTAATGGGGGTGTCAAGTGGCGACTCGCCCGGGTCAGTTACTAGAACATTGAATGGTAACCACCAAGGTCTCCTTAACCAAGCCAACGACTTTATCGGCGTTCTACAAGGGCTGAAGGAGCTCCCTCTGATTTGCGGCATATCCTCATGGGCTGATATCAATCTACACGAGATTTTCCGCCAGCTTCTAGAGGACGAACTGGTCACTATGGTTGCTCATGTTTACGTGTACCTGCGCCTGAACAACCGCGTTGATTGCATCCTTCAGCTTGATTCATTTTGTCAGAAGCATCAGTATATGCTCTTCTGGGATGGACAACCAAAAAACTGCAAACACTGGGAAACCTCCTACCGGAAATGGGCGAGGCCTGTCACAGGCCAAGCGTCCCGAATTGCACGGAGAAGACACGAGCGAAATCGTTCTCTTATGATGACGCTGGCACAAAACGGCTTTAAGTTGACCTCTGATGTTTTAAGAAAATTAAACGATCAGCCCGAAATTAACTTCGATTCATTGGGACTAGAATTGGAGCGGGAGATACCAACAGATACCGTTAATTTTCGCGATACTGTGTGGGGGGTTGTGCGGGCAAAGAAGGGAACCAATCTAACACGCGGAATGGCGATCGATTACATTGACGACTTGTCAAAAGAGGCTTCTAAAGATCAAGCGAAAGCATTTTTTAAAGAGCTTTCTTCCGCATGGTTGGTTGATCATGTCAGCGTACCCTGCTCAGAGGGTCGTTAGTGCAGATTCTAGCCTCGGCGCTGAATATTGATTGAGAACAATTCCAGCGCTCCTCTTTTACTCGTCTTTTACCACGCATTTTGAACAAGTAATGTTTTTCGCTGCAAGGGCAGGCGAACTTGGGCTGTCGTATCATAATAGTCCGCTGTGAGAATTCCGTTTGAAGATCAATTGTCTATGATTCTGTAGCATTTAGCATTTAGCATTGAATCTTTATCTTGCGGGTTCCATCTCACTTCCACCGTGGTTGACGCTGATTTTGGGGCAGATGTTTTCGGGACTGAGCTTGTTTATTGAACTCATTCCTCTACTCAGAACCCTATACCCTGGTAGCGGCTGGTATCGACCCCATACCATTCATCCGCTGGAATCGGCCCCATGCCATTCGTTCGCCCTCCTGATTGGTCCCCCGTGCGTGCTCCCGTGGCTCCGTGCGTGCCCGTATCCCATGGGGGCGATTGGGATTCGGCGTATCCCAATACAACGGATGGGTTACCCTATCCTATGGGGATGGGGTCGACGCGATTTTGTTAGGCCCCACTTTTCCGATTTTAATCCATTCGATTTAGATTTTGGTACTCCATTCCGTTTGACCTTCCCGGGCCACTAAGGACTCCAAAATTGAAGATTTAGAGAGTCGGGAGTCATTT
Source organism: Penicillium goetzii (assembly GCA_037043885.1). NCBI lineage: Eukaryota > Fungi > Ascomycota > Eurotiomycetes > Eurotiales > Aspergillaceae > Penicillium > Penicillium goetzii. The sequence continues at coordinate 26,078 of JAWLST010000148.1, forward strand.
ACAAAATATCCTAAGTTGAAAGGAATTGGTATTGAATTGAGGTTGTGGTGAGGTTTTCAAAATGCTGATTTTTTGGATGGGGTGCGGTTGCGGGACAACCCATCCAGTCAGATTCGACCGGTGGAACATCATTTTTCGGACACCCATCGACCATGACCACGCATGAAATGCGAAAACATCAACCAGTTGGTTTGAAAAGGGATGAAACTCAAAATACCTTCGTGGGTAAGGGTATTGAAGCTTGTAAAGTTACCCTGGATTTGAGGGTTGGTGGTAGGGGGTCTCTGCACAACCCACGGGTATTCTGCAGTCTACGGCTGGTTATCTGGTGAATAGAGTGAATAGTGTTTCAGTGAATAGAACGAACAGTAAACGTATCAGTGAATAATAAATGAGTTAATCCCCCAAGTATATAAAGTTACCTCGGTACCGCCTGGAATTCAAGATCTTCACCATCTCCCTCCCTCTCTCCTTTGCTGCTTGAGATCCTCTGATCCTTTATCTTCTTGACCGTCTTCAAGTCCATCGCCTGTAGGTTGTCTCGGGATTGAAAGTCTTGCTATTATATCATTGAAGACTTCGGTAGCAGGGATAACGTGGGCAGTTTGATGGCCCGTATCACCTGATACTATGTGACCGTATATCATCCCAGTCTTGGCATCTCTGACTATTGAGCCAGCGTCACCGCGTTGAAGCGAGCGTTCGAATTTGACAGTCAGAACACTCATGTATGGAGTCACTTTCGTAAGTCGTGTGATTGACAGTCCGCTTGACAGGACGCCTATGAGAACATTGCCTGCACCCGTGGCTGCCAGGACATCTGTGGATCCGGATGGTGGTTGGCCGATATTCTCTCGCGAGAGGACGGGAAGATCTGGCAAGCAGTGCTCGCGTTTTCCTATCTCTATCAAACAATAATCTAAATTGTCTGAGTTGAAAGTTGGAAGAACAGCTTCTGGAGAAGTAAAATGATGTACCAAGGTAATGTGAGCTTCGGGGGCCCCAATGTCACTATTCAATCTTCCTGACTGCTCCCCAGAGATGATGTACCCAGACTCACAATCCGATAGTGAGTTATTCCCGTCGAGGTCCCAATCTTCTTCTAGGTCTTTAGATTCCGGACTTAAGCTATGCTGGCTCATCTCTGCCTCCTGGGCATCTGACAGGTCCTCAAGTTCGTCGTCAGCAACCCCAAAATCGCAGTCACTCTCTTCCAGATCAGAGTCGACCTCCAGGGAGAGAATTTCTTCAGGATAGTAGAAATGTGCTGGAGCTAGATAGAAGCGCCGACCAGAAACTTGAACGATACTGCCAATAGTCGCGCTGCGTCCACTGTCAAGTTCAGTCGAGGACTCTCGTGGTTCCAACCGCAATGATTGGCCCTTGACAATGTTGTAAGTCTTTTGCATCATGGTAGATCCGTCGTCATGAACAGACGAGACCGTTCGACTTTCTTCTTGCTCTTCACCAGTTGAAAGCTCGGGAATGTGTCAGTGGGTTTTTTGTTTGTAGATAAGCGAAAAGTCTTACGAATGTGTGGTTCGCTCATAATGATGATAGGAAAAGGTTCGTAGGTTTGGTGAATGTATAGTCATAAAAGAGAGGGATTTCTATGACTTGACGTTTGCGTGCGAAGACTGAGAATGGGAGCAAAGAAGAGGGGCCGCGGAAAGGGGCTGTGCAGCTGATTATCACAGCCACTTCAGAATATTCTCATTGGGCAGTGAAATGTGATTGAAGTGGTGGCTATGCGCCTGTCAGCATACACTTACACCGCCATATTACTGATTAGGAATAGCCTGATCTCCTCAAATTCCCACGCACTGTTATTCTCTTTAAGCTAGAACGCGCTCTATTACATACCCGCGTTTCTACACATCCATCATGGATTTATGGGGTCTCCCTTTAGGAGAGGCTGAAGAGCCTCTTTTGCATAGCTCCTCTATCGCTCCATCTAGCCCTTCTCCATCTCCTCCTCCCCCTTCTCCTAAGAAGGAAGAAACGAAGCGAAACCTAGCGCAGCTGCTTCGTGAGATGCCCCATTACGAAGATGTGGAATTTGAGCCTCTTAAAATGGCTGAACCATTTCCTCCGACAATTGAATTGCCGCCCGAAGTGAATATTGAAAGCCCATATGGCCTATTCGCTTTGTTTTTCTCTGATGATTTAATTGCATTGTTATCATCTAACACCAACAAATATGCGAAGGCCAAGAACGCGGGCCAATCTGGGCGACAATGGCATGAGACCACAACTTCAGATATCAAGATCTTTCTTGCAATCCTAATCTACATGGTGGTTCATATATCTCCTAGTGATGAAGATTATTGGCGGACAGATGAGGAGCCACTTCATATGCCTAAAGCTATTCGGGCCCGTCCCCGGGGGGGGGGTACCATAGTAAAAAAGTCTTGGCAAGGGGGGGGGGGGACGAGTTAATACGTCCCCCCCCCTAAGTAGGTCAAATATTCATATTTTTTGATCGGATCTTTTAGATCTTTTTATCGGATAGCTAGTTCTATCCGAATGTCACATAATATTCTAAGATAGCTACCGTGCCCGTCAAGAATCAACAGCCGAAATCGCCCTCGTACACGCAAAGTAGTGTATGGAATAAAGATCTTTTAGAGCCAGCGAAGGCCGATTTCATCGGTAGTCCAGCCATTATCCGACACTTCGATTCGCCAATCCCTCGGGAGATTCGACGATTCAAACCAACCAGCGATATAGACCTAGCCTTTAAAGATAATACAGGGCGGCAGCGGATAGCCGTCAGCGCATATCGTTTCAATTACAGTAACCCATTCGCGATTACCAGGCTATAGAATCGATCGCCGACCGTAGTATTCTGCTCGTGTCACCACCCTCTACGATAATATAAGGCCCATCGCAAAGCCTGTCTCATCAAAGTTGTAGATATCCTCCGGTTAAATCCCATTCTCCTCAATTACACGTTGCACCATCAAAAACTACTCTATTATAGCCTTTGGATCCTCGTTAAGAGCGCGCTGATAATCATATCGCTTAGAAAAGCGTGTTCGAAGCTTATCGCGTCGTTTAACGAAATTTAATACCCAATTAACGCCAACGGTTAATAGGGGGGTAGTTCCACGCGCTGCAAGGAGAATATTAGCCATTTCTCGTACAGTAGTGTGCCTAGGCGCTGCTCCACGCGAATCCATAGAGTATCCATTCAGTAAGCGAATCCTCCTCTGATTAAGTCACTTTATGCGAATTTGCGCGTGTATCGACGCGTGAGATAATACCGTTCGTCCGGCGTGATAGCGTTTGACGGGGGATATCATATAGCTTCGCTGCTGCGCGAATAGATTTGATGCGGCCATTTTTGATATCGTCAAGGGCTAATAGGATCCTGCCCTCCTGATTGGCTGATTTCTGCGAAGATTCAGTACGAATTGGTGGCATGGTAGGCTGTTGAATTAGGTAGGGTTGTATGGAGACGCGATTTTGGGGAAGGTGGCCCGCCCGCTTGTGTGGCCCACTCGCTTGTGGAATACGTTAGTTAACGTAGTTCCCAGCCGAACGGATCACCCAGTCGAGCGGATCACCCAAAACACCATACTAAATGCGATAAATTACAACTTCATTTCTTAACAACCAGATGAATTTATACTTAGGGTTTAGGGTTTAGGGTTAGGGTTTAGGGTTAGGCTTAGGGTTAGGCTTAGGGTTAGGCTTAGGGTTAGGCTTAGGGTTAGGCTTAGGGTTAGGCTTAGGGTTAGGCTTA
>JAWLST010000149.1:0-29767 GCA_037043885.1 Penicillium goetzii
CTCTAAAGTACTTCTTAAAGAATATTATAAGATAAAGCTAGAATAACTAAATAAGATAACTACTACTTATATAAATAATCTATAATAATATTACTTATAGTATATTAAAGATATTACTAACTAAAGCTTTATTTAGGTTCTACCTAGATCTATAAACTATTATCTTTAATAAGATAATAAAGATCTATAAAGATACTATTAACTATATTAAAAAGATACTAAAGATATAAGAGAAGATTATAAAGTACCTAAAAGAGTCTAAAGCTACTATAAAGTATACTTATAATAAGAAGTATATTAATAAGAGCTTTATAGTTAAGGATTAGATTATACTTAGAAATAAGTATATAGATTCTAGCTACTTTTATAAGAAGCTAGATAACTACTATATAAGGCTCTTCTAGATTATAAGAATTATAGATAAGTAAGCCTATAAGCTAATCCTAACTCTAATATATTAATCTATATTATATTATATATATCCTTATTAGAACTATATTATAGTAATCTATAGAAAGACTAAAAGAGACCTAATCTAATACTAGTAGATAGTAAACTAGAATAGGAAATAGAGGAAATCCTTAAGAATAACTACTAGAGAGTAAAATACTTTATTAAATAAAAAGGCTATAGTTATAAAGAGAATATATAGAAGTCTAAAGTAAATATAGAAAATACTATAGTATTTAAAAACTATAGGAAAAAGACTAAGAATCTTATCCTACTAGATTACTATAAATACTAAGGATATCTACTAAAGACTAAGCCCTAATATATATTACTAATAATAATAAATCTCTTACTCTTTCTTACTTATAGATTATTATAAAATAAATTAATAGTTAATAGCTATATATCTCTTACTATTTCTTACTACTTTATTAATATCCTTAATACTAGTAATTAAGTTCCTAATATCCTAAGAGAAGTTCTCTCTCTTATTAGTATTACTCTAGATTATTCTCTTAAGGTAACTTAGATAGATCTTAATATCTTATAGGAAGTTTTATCTATACTAATATTACTCTAGATTATTTTTATATAGTAACTAAGGCTAAAAATAGATAATATAGTCTTTAACTATATTTTTAATAAATAAATAACTAAGATAGAGAGAATTACTTAAACTTATTCTTATTAGTATCTTATTCTTTCTACTTTAGCTATCCTAAAGAGAGGAAGAAAAAAGAGAAGAAGAAGAGAAAGAAGAAGATATTTATAATTAAACTTAGAGACTCTTAGTCTAGATTACTTATAAAAGTATTTATAGAAATTATTATTAGATTTACTATAAAAATATAAGAAATAGTAATAAAGGATTAAGGATCCTAAATTACTCTATACTAAACTAATAAAATATCTAGATCTAGCTAAGCTAATATAAGAATTACTAAAGTAATATTAGTAGTAGTAAGATAATACTCTAGAAGATTAATAAAGGCCTTAAGAAAAGCTAAAAGACTTTAGAATAGGATTATAGTATATACTAGATAGACTCTCTAAAAAAAATAAATACTAAAGCTACTATTAGTACTATAGTTCTATAGACTAATAGTATTACTAGTATTAAGTATAGAATAGCCTAAAGGTAAACTAAAAGTATCTTAATCTTATTTTTAATCTATCTTATAAAGAAAATTATATATATCTATATTACTAGTATCTATACCTATAATTATAGAATAATTACTAATAATATTATTAGAGATAGAGAAGGTAGTAGAGAGAGTAAAGAAGATAGAGATCTAGAATAAGAAAAACTAAATTATAGTATAGTATCTCTAAAAATTACTTATAAAAAATAGTTTTAGGAACTATAAAATACCTTAATCTTTATAGTAAACTACTACTTATTAAAGGTATTACTATAAGGTATATTAATATATATATTAGTTTAGGTATTAAGATAAGAATTAATCTATATAGATTAGAATTAACGCTAGATACTATATAGGGCTTCTTATTATAATATATCTATATCTTCTAGTAATATAGTATATATAATAAGGCTCTAGAGCGTTAATACCTATTACTAAAGGAGAATATAAGTAGATAGAATTACTAATAAGATAATTTATATAATACTAGTACTATATTATTACTAGATTACTAGGTATAATATATACTAGAATAATATATATATATTAATAGTTATATACTACTAAATTAATAGGAAAGAATAAAGAAGCTACTATAATAACTAAAGATTATTAGAAAATAATAAAGATTACCTAAAATCCTAGAGAATAAGTATTTATTTCTACTAAGGATAGATAAAGAACTATCTTAATATTACCTAATCTACTATATTATAATCTTTTATCCTTATATTTTTATTTTTAGTTAAAATATCTATAATAAATAGCTACCTCTAATAATAAAGAGGCCTAGCTATAAGATATAGCTCTTAAAGAAGAGGAGGAATATTATAGCCTTTACTAGGAACTATCTATCCCTAGTTAGATCTATATAGATAGTCTACTTAGGCCGCCTAACTCTACTAAATTATATAGTAATCTATATAGTTAGTCTATCTAGCCTACTAGATCTTACTAGGGTTTTCTTATATATATAAGAGTAGGACTTAGGCTCTTTAGTAATTAGTCTTAATATAAATATACCTCTTTAGATTCCTTTACTCTAGTTCTTTATTCCTATAAGGATCTACTAATATAATAGTCCTAATAAGATTCTTATAATATAAAGACTTTATTATTATATCTTAAAAGATTATTCTTAGCTTTTTTACTTTACTTTATCTTAGAGAATTATTTAAATTAGTCTCTCTTCTAGACTTTAGTAAACTTAGCTTATAAGAAGTTATCTTTATCTTATACTTTAAATAGAAGATTCTTTATAGACTCTTAAGACTTTAGAATATAGATTATTTTATTATTAGTAATCTCTTATATCTCTTTATAACTTATTAGCTATATTAATAAAAATAAAGAGAGGATCTTTATATAACTTATTATTATTATAGTATTTAAATATATAATATTATTTAGCTTTATTTAGTACTTTATATCTTTATTAATAGATTACTAGAGTCTTTATATAAAAATCTTATATTTTTTTTTATTTAGTAGCTTATTTATTATATAGTTTAGTCTTTTACTTAAAGTATTTATAAGATTTATCTTTCTTAACTAAAATATAATAATAAAGTTAAAGCTAGCTAAGTATTTTATTTACTAAATCTAATAATATATAAATTCCTTTATAATTATAAATTATACTAGATTAGTATAGTTTATTAAAACTATAATTAAATATATATTTTCTTTTAGGAAGTAGTATTATTCCTTAAAGCTAGTATAGATTATTAATATTTCTTAATCTTCTACTTTATAATTCTACTTTATTATAAGTATTTTCTAAAAGTAAAATATAATAAGATATTAGTATCTATTAATATAGAGTTAAGAGATAATTATATAAATAGCTTTTTTTAAGATATCTATTTTTATTATTATCTTTAATAAAGTATTAAAGTAAATAAGAAGTAATATTATTTAAAAGACCTCTTTTATTCTCTAGAAGGATTCTCTTATTTTCTAGATAAAGATAAAGCTTATTTTATATTTATTCTAGTCTTTTTTTTATATATTTAGTTCTTTAATTAAAATATTTAGGTCTTTATTTAATATTAATTACTTCTTAATAAAATATTAATAAAAGTTAATAAATCTTATAAATTATTAAATATTAAAGATATATACTAGCTTAAGCTACTAATATATTATTTTTATTTATATAAGATTTATAAAGACTCTATTTTTTTATATAATAAAGCCTAAGAACTCTACTTAATTTATATAAAATATATATTTAGAGATCTTATTATATAGTTTATATTTAATTAGATATTCTAGTACTTCCTTAATTTATTATATATAGATCTTCTTATTTTTTAAAAAGATTAAGATATTATCTAGATAAATTACTAATAATATATTAATGAGACTTATAAGAATCTTATTAATATATATCTAAAAGATAGTAAAGATATTAATAAGTCTAAATAATATTCTAATATATTTAAAGTATTTATAATAGGTCCTAAACGCTATTTTCTATTTATCTCTCTCTTTAATATAAACTTTATAATAGATATTATATAAGTCTAGCTTAATATAAATAAATACTCTTAATAATCTAATAAGAGACTTATTAATTAATAATAAAGAATAATAATTCTTAATAATAATTATATTTAATCCTTTAGAATTTATATAAAGTCTTAGCTTATTATCTTTTTTTAGTATAAATAAGATAAGTATACTAACTTAGCTCTTAAAGTATTAGATCTATCTTTTCCTAAGATTCTTCTTAATATATTTATCTTAGTATAGAGAGCCTTATATAAGACGGTAAGGTAGTAGTATGCTATATAGGTATAGAATAAACTAAAGTAAAGAATATAGTATATTCTATAGTAGAATAGTAAGAGAAGAAGAGTAATAAGATAGTAATAATAGTATTAAAGTCTAGTAGTCTAGCTAAGGAAAGATAGTAGTATTTATACCTATAATAGTATAGGACTAGATAGGATAAAAAGAATATAATAGGGTAGTAGGGATATTAGGGGAATCCTATAGACCCTAAGGGTCTTATCTAATTATTAATATTAGATAGTATTAGTATAGGGTAAAGAGGATATTACTCTAGTAGATATAAAGGATTAGAATAATCTCTAATAATTATATTAAAGATTATATAACCTATAGTATACTTTATATAAGTATAGTAGGTTATATAATAGAGGAAAGATAATATAGATACTCTATAATCTTAAAGGTATTTATAGGAAGAAATAATATAAGTAAGGATACCTTAGGAATTAAGTAGAAATATAGAATAAGATAGAAATATAGAAGGAATAGATAATCCTTAGCCTAATAAGTCTAAAGGTATATATATACTAAATATATATTAATATACTCTCTTAGCTCTTTAGATAAAATAGAATAGAGAGCTAAATATAAGATAAAAATAAGATAATTATAAGAGATAAGTAGCTATAGGATTATTCTCTATACCTAATTATTAGATAAAAGTATTATACTTTTTACCTAGAAAGGGTTTAGTTAGGCTATCTATAGATATATTAATAGATTTTACTTATTTAATTATTAGCTAGCTAGATTAAATCTTTTACTATATCTAGAGCTAGTAGATATCTATATAATATATTTTAGTCTAAAAGATAGATTATTCCTAATTAATAATATTAATAGTCTAAAGATTATTATATTAGATAATTTTAGGGTATTTAGGGTTAAATTAGATAAAGGAGAATAGGCGTTTTATTTAATAGAGTTACTTAGCTATATAACTAAGTATAAGGAGCTCTACTTTAGTAGTAAAAGTAATAATAGTCTACTATTTATAAGTCTTCTACTTAATTAGTTTACTAAATAAATAAAAGATAAATCTCTTAGAGCTCTTTTAGTCTAGATTATTAGTAAAGCTTATATCTAATATAATAATAAAAGTAGTAGAGATCTCTTTAGAACTATTATAGTAAAAAGCTAGGTCTTTAGTTCTATAGAGATATATAATTAGATAATTAATAGCTTTAAGATAGCTATTAAAATATCTTATTAGTAATTTAGTAAAAGCCTAATTAATAAATATAATATTAGGATAGGTCTAAATAGCTAAAAAAAGAGTTAATCTATATTTCTATTAATATAAGTAGATAATCTTTAGATTAGTAAGGCTATTAGTAAGATTAATAGAATAGTTTAATAAGAGAGAGATATAAGAGGACTTATAATTAAGTATATAGAATTTAGTAATAATCTTCTTAATATAGGCTACTTAACTAAGCTATATTTTATAATTTATTTAATCTCTAGTAATTTAGATACTAATAAATTAAGTAAATTTATTACTATACTTTATTTTAAACTATACTTATAGTAAATCTTTTATTTAATTAGTATACTTAGCTTTAGATAGATAGTAGACTATAAGAAAATTATTAATAAAAATTATAATAATTATATAATTATTAGTATAGAGAGTAGGATCCTTAGGATAGAGATAGAATCTTAATAATATAAATATTAATCTAATATTATTCTCTTAGCGCTTACTAGTAATATATAGATTATATACTACTCTTAGTAAATATAGATACTTACTCTTTAGTTCTATACTTAGTAAGTATTAGTAGTAAATCTCTTTATATAAAGTACTATTAAAGAAAGTATTAATTATATCTATTTAATAAGTATTAAGATTAAACTTAGTAATAATAATAATAAGGGTTTAAAAGATTCTAGTAACTAAAGTACTAGTATAGGTATCTTACTAATTAGGTACTTATATATTATTATATATATATAATTATACTTTAAATTAGGTAATAAAGCTATTCTTATCTAATTTATAATTAAATATCTAGTATATTAAGATAATCTAATAGTAAAAGTAATAGCCTTAGCTTTAAAGATAAGAATATTAAGCTTTATAAGTATCTAATATATAATAGATATTAATAGATTTAAACGCTTTTATCTAAAGAAGCTTAGAGAATTCTATATATATAGCTTATATAAAATTAGATTAAAAAAGATAGTTAAATAGCTTACTATAATTAAAAGATAGTAGTAAGATAGATAAGATTATAAGCTTTTAAGGTTAATAAATCTAATATATAATAAAAGCTTAGATAAATATATTTAGACTAATTTATAAGTATTTATTATTATAATTAAGTAATAAAGAATTAGATCTTCTATATTTACTAATTATAAGGATTATAGGGAAAAGATTATAATAGCTAAAGAGATTAAAATTAGTATTATTAATTAGGATAATAAGCTAATTATCTATAGATATATTATTATAAATAGAAGAATAGTAATTAGAAGTAAGAAGATTAGAGGAATAAGTATTATTATTAATATTAGAAGAGGATTAATCTAATTTAGGCTTAAATAAAAGAGTAATAAGTAGATTACTAAAAATTAGATTATTATTTTAACTATAAGTACTTAGTAAATTAGTAGAATTAGTTTAATAGTTATAGAGATAGTACTAAGTAATTAGATTTATCTTAGTAGTAATAGTATTCCTATCCTCTAGATTAGATTACTTAGGATTAATTATCTTAAATATATTAATTTCGTTAATTATCTAGATAATCTTATTATAATTAAGATAGATAATAAATAAGAAATTATTAGTAATAGGAATATATTTCGAACTAGTATTATCTAATATATAGAATTCTATTTTATTAAATTCTATATTATAGGTATAGATAATCTTTTATCTAGAGGATATCTAGATCCTTTAGATATTAGATAATTTATAGCTAATAAGATAGCTAATAATAATATAAAGTACTATTTTAGCTAAGTAAATAATATTAGTAATATAGTAGTAGGCCTTATAGCTATAAATATAGAGATTAGATAAATCTAGCTTAGTCTCTAGCTAATAGGATATATAAATACTAGATTAGGTAAAGTAGTCTATAAAGACTTTAGATAGAGATTTCTACTTAATAATATAATAGGGAATATAATTTTAGATAAAAATAGTAGCTTTAGTAACTTTATTCTATAAGTAATTAGGTAGATTAGTATTAATTATTATTTAATATACTATAGTAGATATTATCCTACTATACCTTTTAGCGTAAGGATTTTAGTCTAGTTAGTAAGATAGCGTAGATTTAAATTATATACCCTCTAAATTTAGATATACTTAAAAGCTTTTATTAAGTATAGTATTACTATTATAATAGATAGTAAATACCTTTAGACTAAATTAGGTTAAGATAAATATAATCTAATTATAAATTAAATCTAGTAAGTAGATCTTTAATATAATATTATTCTTAATCTAGTATTTAGTAATAGGATTAACTAAATAGAAGAGATACTAGGTTTAATCTAATAATAAATTATAGAATATTAAGTTCTAATAAAGAGATTTAAATAATCTAGTATATTTTATTAGGATTTAGCTAATCTAGTACTTTATCTTACTAAGCTTATATATTTAGTATATTTTAGTAAGTATAGTCTCTATATTTATAGTAATATTAGATAAATAGGCTTCTAAATATAATAGGATATTATAATTTATATAATCTAGGTATTAATACTATTAGTCTATAGAGTCCTTTAGCTACTTAGGCTTATAAAAGAAAGAGAGAGTAACTAGTAGATTAGTATAGTTAATTTAGATAGAGAGAGTTATATAATTAGGCTTAGAATAGGATAGAATAATAGGATTAATAATAATAGGGATTATATAATTAGTTATATAGCTAAGAGGATTACTATTAGGAAGATTTTTATCCTATTATAAGAGATAGATCCTAGATTTATTATTAAGCTAGTATATAGGAGTTTTATTTAATTCCTCTAAGTAGTATTCTTTTCTATTAAGATAAATATCTATATTAGTAGCTTTCTCTATAAATATTAGATTAAGATAGAAACCTAATATATAGATTATATTAATAAGTAGTAAAGAGATTCTATTTAGGCTATTAGTTAGATAAATAGTAATAGATCTAAAGCTAAGGATAATAGTCTCTATATTATCTATCTATACTAATAAGATAGTAGACTAATAATTAGATAAAAAGGTATAATTATTATATATATAGATAGTAGCTCTAGTATTATAGTACTAAATATTATTTTTTACTATAGGTCTTAGATAAATAGTATTAAAGACTAATAAGCTATTAGGCTAGCGTAAAAGAGTATTAATATATCTCTTTAGGATATAGATAGAGAATCTTACTTACTTTTAGGTAGGATTTAAATCTCTTTTAGACTAATTTCTTTTAATAGCCTTTTTATAGATAGTCTTAAATATAACTAATTACTATATAGCTTAGATAAATTACTCTATTATTTTTAGATTAGACTTCTAGGTAGTAAATTAGATAGAAGGATTAATATATAGGTATTTATTAAATTAGTATTTACTATCTTTTAGTCCTTTATTATATAGATAAGTCTTTTAGTATAGCTTAAGTATAGCTATAACTATAATTAATAGTATATTAGATACCTAATTAATAGCCTAATTACTATTAGTAGAATAGCCCTAAAAAGTAATATAGACTATCCTAGTAAGATAATATAGTAGATTTATCTAAATTAATTTAATATAGTAATTAATAAAAGTAATAAAATTAAGTATATTATCCTTATTATTATAGATTTAATTCTACTAGTATTTATAGAAGATTAAAGAGATAGGATTAATAGCTTCTAGGAATTTATAGAGTATATAATTACTTTAATTAAATTCTATTATCCTATTCTTAATAGTCTCTATATAATATATTAGCTATTTTTAGACCTATTACTCTAGGTTAGATTTTAGAGGATTTTAATAATAAAGATTAGACTAATTTTTACTAATTAATTATTATTAAGAGGAATTAGTAGATATATATATATACTTAAAGAGAATAAGCGTTTCTTAGACTAATTTACCTATTATAATCTATTAATTATTAGATAAAATAGATAGTTAGATACTATACTTTATATACTTTATTAATTATATATATAGGTAGTATATAGTAAAGGTATAATTATATTTATATAATATAGTAGTATACTTATTTAGGTTATTACTACTAAGATCTATAATAGATATAGCTATAGGATTTACTATAGTAGGTATAAGCTCTCTAGGCTTAGTAAATAGAGTAGGAGACTATATAATCTTTAGATTAATATAATCCTATAGGTCCTATATAATAGCCTAATCTTTAATAATAGTATACTATTAAATTTAGTAAGTATTATTTTTAAGCTAGAAGTATAGCTAGGAAACTTTAAGATTAGATAAATTATTATCTATAATAAAGATAATTAGCTAATAAAACTAAAATAGAAAGAAGATAAGATAAATAAGCTTAGTAAAGGCTTAGGCTTATAACTCTTAGTATAGAGAGTCTTATATAAGATAGTAAGATAGTAGTATATTATATAAGTATAGAATAAACTAAAGTAAAGAATATAGTATATTTTATAGTAGAATAATAAAAGAAGAAGAGCGATAAGATAGTAATAATAGTATTAAAGTCTAGTAATCTAGTTAAAGAAAGATAGTAGTATTTATACCTATAATAGTATAAGACTAGATAGGATAAAAAGAATATAATAGGGTAGTAGAGGTATTAGGAGAATCCTATAGACCCTAAGAGTCTTATCTAATTATTAATATTAGATAGTATTAGTATAGGGTAGAGGAGATACTACTCTAGTAGATATAAAGGATTAGGATAATCTCTAATAATTATATTAAAGATTATATAACCTATAGTATAATTTATATAGGTATAGTAGGTTATATAATAGAGGAAAGATAATATAGATACCCTATAATCTTAAGGGTACTTATAGGAAGGAATAATATAAGTAAGGATACCTTAGGAATTAGGTAGAAATATAGAACAAGGTAGAAATATAGAAGGAATAGATAATCCTCGGCCCGATAGGTCTAAGGATATATATATACTAAATATATACTAATAATTTATATAATACTTTAAGTTCTATCTAGAATAAAGAGTAGATTAGCTTTTATAAAGACTTTATACTTAAGATTAGATTAATTATATAATTATACTTTATATACTCTAGAAGGACTATAGTATCTTTCTTATTAGCTATAGCTTTAAGATTTTTATACTCTAGATATAATATATTTAAGATCTTTATAGCTTTTAGTATTTTATATTTATTCTCTAGTATATCTTTAGGGATTAAGTATAATTCTATAAATATATCTTATAAAGCTATAAACTCTTTAAATTCTTATAGAATTAATATTTTAAGCTTTAATAGGGCCTTCTTATAATATATTTATTTAGTTATACTTTAATTAATATCTAGATTTATTATATTAAGCTAGTCTATATCTAGAATTATATTATAAATCTTTATATTTATAATCTTATATATTATATAAATAATCTTATAAATTTTATTATAATCTATTAATCTTAGTTATATATCTTAGCTTTTATATAAAGAGATCTTTTAGCTATTTATAGTTTTTATAAAATAAGAGTTAATCTTAATTATATTTTTTAGGTTCTCTTTTATCTATCTTTAGCTTATAAAACTCTAAGTAATATTATTATTAATTAGTATTTTAGTAATCCTTATTAAGGAGCCTTTTTTATTATTAATAATTAGAATATTATATTTAAGTATTTTTTTAGTTATCTTATACTTCTCTAAGAGAATAATCCTTAATACTATAGTAGTTTATATTAAGAGATTATCTATTTTTTAACTTTTTAGAGATAATAATATCTACTATTTATTTCCTAAAATAATTCTTAGTCTAATAATTTAGCTTTTTATAAAAAATATATTATTTAGATTTATTCTTATAATCTCTTTTTAATCTTATTATAAGCTTTTTATTATCCTCTTTATTTATTAATTAAAGATTCTACTATAAATTAGGATAATCTTAGCTTTAGTATAGCTTTTTATAATTATCTTATAATTCTAAGATTATTCTTAATTATTATAGTTATAGCTTCTTAGCTTCCTTAAGTTATACTAATCTTATAAATATTCCTTATTCTATTTAGTTATAGAATATTATCTACTTATTCTATTAATCTATAATAAATTCTATAAATCTCTTAGTCTTACTTTAGATATCTTTTTAGAGTTTTTGTTAGTATATATTTAGTATATATATACCCTCGGACCTATCGGGCCGAGGATTATCCGTTCCTTCTATGTTTCTATCTCGTTCTATGTTTCTGCCTGATTCCTAAGGTATCCTTACTTATGTCATTCCTCCCTGCGAGTACCCTTAAGATCGTAGGATATCCGCATCATCTTTCCTCCGTTATATAACCTACTATACCTATACGAGTGCACTACAGGTTATATAATCTTTAATATGATCATCGGAGATTATCCTAATCCTTCATATCCGCTAGGGTGGTATCCCCCTACCCTATGCCGATACTATCCGATATCAATAATTAGATAAGACCCTTAGGGTCTATAGGATTCCCCTAATGCCCCTGCTGCCCTATCATATTCTTTTCATCCTATCTAGCCTTATGCTATCGCAGATCTAAATACTGCCATCTTTCCTTAGCTAGACGACCAGACTTCAATACTATCGTTGCTGCCTTACCGCCCTTCCTCTCCTATTATTATACTATAGAACATACCATATTCTTTGCCTTAGTGTGTTCCATACCCATATAGTATACTATTACCTTACCGTCTTATATAAGGCTCTCCACGCTGAGAGTTTTATTTATAATTAGTTAATTTATTATTACTTTAATAATATATCTTTAAGATAGTTATAAATTTTAGTAAGTCTTAGAATATATTAATAAATATCTTAGTTACTAATCTATATTATTTATTATTAGTTAAAGATCTATAACCTAAAAAAGGGTCTAAGTCTTAAAGATATTTTAGGTAAAGTCTAAATAAAGATTATTCTTATAATATTATATTTAGATTATATTAATCTTTAGTATAAGAAACTTAGTTATTTTATCTATCTTATAAATATTATTATAGAACTAAATAGAGTATTATCGTATATAGATCATAAACCTTTTTCAATATAAGCATATATATAAGCATAAATATAAGCATACATATAAGCTTTTATATATAAAAGTTTATCCTATAAAGCTTATAAGCTTATTCCGTATATCCGGATTATATATCCGTATATCCGATATAAACCTTGCTATAAAGTATAACCTTATATCATTGGCCTACATGAATCCTTATTAACCTTGAGCTTATCATAAACCTTAATTTTATATGATTAGCCTACATGAATCCTTATTAACCTTGAGCTTATATAATTGATATCGAACCTGCTAGAATCTGATTTATAATGATGTATAATGATTTATAATGATTTATAATGATTTATAATGATTCATAAGGCAAATTGTGACTTACTGGTTAATTGATATTAGTTACCGAATATCATACTATATAATAGTATAGTTTAATTGCTCATGCCTATATTATATTAGCTACTATATACTATACTATATAATATAGTATAGTAGCCTAGCCTACTGCCTAATCGTAATAGCTACTAAATAATGCTAGATGGCAAAAATCGGTAAAATCGGTATATACTAGATAGGTTTAGCCTATCTGAAAATCTAGCATCAATACAGCCGATTTTCCCTACAGAATAATTTTGAATCTAAGTCTTAAAATATTTTTAATACCCTACTACTATCCGACCTACTACTATCATCTTTTATTCCTACCTAGCTATCCTACACTATAGTATACTATATTATAGTATACTATTATAGGATATTATTATACTACTACTACTATCGTTACTCCTACCCTATTATACTATACTATATAGCTTCTTCCTTACCTTCCTATACTTATAGCCTACTTATAAGTATTAATTCTAAAAGGCCTTTTACTTTAACTTAAAAAGTTTATATTTATTAGAGCTTTTAGTTTTATATCTAATTATATTTTAGAGTATATATAGCTTTTTTATCTTATCTTAAGTAAGATTTAGCGCTAATACACTTTCTTATAATATTATTAAAAATATTAGTACTAAGTATCTAGCTTTTAATAAAAGGAAAGTAAGCTTAATTATATAATAGATTTATATATCTTTATCTCTAGAACTATAATCTTTTTTATCTTATTCCTAAAATAAACTAAGATATTAGTCTTCTTATTAGTTAAAGCTAGATATCTCTTAAGTATCTTAATCTTATATAGCTCTATTACTAAATCTTTATTAGGCTTTTCTTTTTATAAGATATTAATTAGTAGGATTTTAGTCTTAATTCCTTATAAAGCTTATAAGGCCTCCTTATAAGGCTTATTCTTAGTCTTATAGAAGATTATATTCTTTAGTAAAGCCTAAAAATTATTATTTATTATAGAATCTATAATAGTTTCTAATATTAAGTCTTTAGGTATCCCTAAGGCCTCTTAATAAAGATTACTATAAATATTATATAATATTATAGTAGATTCTAATAGTCTAATTTAATTAAATATAATAATTAGAATATTAGGACTATTATACTAGTAGATCCTTATAAGAATAGAGAACTAGAGTAAAGGAATCTAAAGGGATATATTTATATTAAGACTAATTACTAAAGAGCCTAAGTCCTACTCTTATATATATAGGAAAACCCTAGTAGGATCTAGTACGCTAGATAGACTAACTATATAGATTACTATATAACCTAGTAGAGTTAGATAGCCTAAGTAGACTATCTATATAGGTCTAACTAGGGATAGATAGTTCCTAGTAGAGGCTATAATATTTAGGCTATTTTATTTAGGAACTTATAGGCTTAGGCTATTCTAATAAAGACTAGCTAAGCTCTATTACTTAAGGGTTTAAGGGTTTAGCTTATAAAGATTATTCTAGATTTCGTAAAATGTTTCTATAATAATTAAGATTAGATTTTAATTAATTATAATTATTTAGTTTATATAGTAAAGAGATTTATATAGGGATTAATTCCTTTTATAAATACTTATATTTAATTAGACCTTTCCTCTCTACTTTAGAGTAATTTTACTTTTAGCTATATATAGCTATTATATACTAAATTTTACTAGAAGGATATCTCTATATAAGAGAAATTACTTATAATTAGGCTAATCTATTCTTTATTAGCTAATTTTTACTCTTTAAGGGTAAAGGCTTTATACTATAATAAATATATTAGGACTATCGTACTAGTAGGTCCTTATAGGAATAGAGAACTAGAGTAAAGGAATCTAAAGGGGTATATTCGTATTAAGACTAATCGCTAAAGAGCCTAAGTCCTACTCCTATATATATAGGAAAACCCTAGTAAGGTCCGGTAGGCTAGGTAGACTAACTATATAGGTTACTATATAACCTAGTAGAGTTAGGCGGCCTAGGTAGACTAACTATATAGGTTACTATATAACCTAGTAGAGTTAGGCGGCCTAAGTAGACTATCTATATAGGTCTAACTAAGGATAGGTAGTTCCTAGTAGAGACTATAATATTCCCCCTCTTCTTTAAGGGCTATATCTTATAGCTATACCTCTTTATTATTAGAGGTAGCTATTTACTATAGATATTTTAACTAAAAATAGAAATTTAAGAATAAAGAGTTATAATATAGTAGACTAGGTAACGTTAAGGTAGTTCTTTATTTATTCTTAGTAGAAATAGATACTTATTCCCTAGGATTTTAGGTAATCTTTATTATCTTTTAATAATCTTTAGTTACTATAGTAGCTTCTCTATTCCTTCCTATTAACTTAGTAGTATATAACTATTAGTATTATAGCCTCTACTAGGAACTACCTATCCCTAGTTAGACCTATATAGATAGTCTACTTAGGCTACCTAACTATACTAGGTTATATAGTAACCTATATAGCTAGTCTACTTAGCCTATTAGACCCTATCGGGGTTTTCCTATATATATAGGAGTAGGACTTAGGCTCTTTAGCGATTAGTCTTAATATAAATATACCTCTTTAGATTCCTTTACTCTAGTTCTCTATTCCTATAAAGGCCTACTAGTATAATAGTCCTAGTATTCTAATTACTATATTTAATTAAATTAGACTATTAGAATCCGCTAAAATATTATATAATACTTATAGTAATCCTTATTAAGAGGCCTTAGGGGTACCTAAGGACCTAATAATAGGAACTAATATAAATCTTATAATAAATAATACTCTTTAGGCCCTACTAAGGGATATAATCTTCTATAAGACTAAAGATAAGTCTTATAAAGAAGTCTTATAAGCCTTATAAGAAACTAAGACTAAAACCCTATTAGTTAATACTCCTTAGGGAGAAGGGTCTAATAAAGGTCTAATAATAGAGCTATATAAGATTAAGATACTTAAAAGATACTTAGTCTTAGCTAATAAGAAGACTAAGATCTTAGTCTATCTTAAGGATAGAGTAAAAGAGACTATAGTTCTAGAGGTAGAGATATATAAATCTACTACTTTATTTAAACTAGTAGTTAAGCTTATCTTCTTTTTACTAAAAGTAAGATACCTAGCGCTAGTACTCTTAGTAATATTATAAGAGAGTATATTAATACTTAATCTTATTTAGAGTAAGATAAAGAAGCTATATATATCCTAAAATATAATTAGCTATAAAGCTAAGAGCTTTAATAAATATAATCTCTTTAAGTTAAAATAAGAGATCTTCTAGAACTAATACTCTACCTAGTTCTATAATAATATTTATAAGATAGATAAGATAACTAAGTTTCTTATACTAAGAGTTAATATAATCTAAATATAATATTATAAGAATAACTCTTATCTAGACTTTATCTAGAATATCTTTAAGATTTAGGCCTTTTTCTAGGTTATAGATCCTATCTAGCTTTAGTATAAAGCTAAAAGTAACTAATAGTAAATAATATAAGCTAATTACTAAGATATTTACTAATATATTTTAAGACTTACTAGAATTTATAACTATCTTAAGAATATACTATCTAAATAGTAATAGATTAACTAATTATAGACTAGACTCCTTAAGAAGATCTAGAATAAGACTAGAAGATTTATAGAATCTACTATAGATTAATAAGATAAATAGATAATATTCTATAATTAAGTAGAGTAAGAAATATCTATTAGATTAGTATAGCTTAAAGACGCTAAGAAGCTATAACTATAGTAATTAAGTATAATCTTAGAATTATAAAGTAACTAAAGGAAATTATATTAAGATTAAGACTACTTTAATTTATAGTAAAACTCTTAGTTAATAGATAAAAAGGATAGTAAGAGGCTTATAATAGGATTAAAGAGAGACTATAAAAATAAACCTAAGTATTATACTTTCTATAAGAAGCTAGACTACTAGACTAAGAATTATTTTAGGAAATAAATAATAAATATTATAATCTCTAGAGAGCTAAAAAAATAGATAATCCTATAATATAAACTATTATAGTACTAAGGATTATTCTCTTAGAGAAATATAAGATAGCTAATAGGATACTTAAGTATAATACTCTAGTTATTAATAATAAAAAAGGCTCTTTAATAAGGATTACTAGAATACTAATTAATAGTAATATTACTTAGAGTTTTATAAGCTAAAAATAGATAAAAGAGAATCTAGAAGATATAATTAGGATTAATACTTATCTTATAAAGACTATAAATAGCTAAAAGATCCTTTTATATAGAAACTAAGATATATAACTAAGGCTAGTAGATTATAATAGGACTTATAAGATTATTTATATAATTTATAAAGCTATAGATATAAAGATTTATAATATAATTCTAGGTATAAACTAGCTTAGTATAATAAATCCTAATATTAACTAGAGTATAGCTAAGTAAATATACTATAAAAAGACCTTACTAAAGCTTAAAATACTAGTCCTATAAGAATTTAAAAAGCTTATAGCTTTATAAGATATATTTATAGAATTATACTTAATCTCTAAGGATATACTAGAGGATAGATATAAGATACTAAAAGCTATAGAGATCTTAGATATACTATACCTAGAGTATAAAGACCTTAAAGCTATAGCTAATAAAGAAGATACTATAGCTCTTCTAGAGTATATAAAGTATAATTATATAATTAATCTAATTCTAGGTAAAGAGCCTCTATAAAAACTAATCTATCCTCTATCCTAAGTAGAACTTAAAGTACTATATAAATATATTAATAAGAATCTTAGGAAAAGATAGATCTAGTACTCTAAAAGCTAAGCTAATATATCTATCCTATTTATACTAAAGAAAGATAGTAAACTAAGACTCTATATAGATTATAGAGAACTAAATATAATTACTATTAAGAACTATTATCCTTTACTATTAATTAATAAGTCCTTTACTAGGTTATTAAGAGTAATTATCTATACTAAGTTAGATCTATATAATACTTATTATAGGATATATATTAAGAAGAGAGATAAATAGAAGATAGTATTTTAGACTTACTATAGATACTTTAAATATATTATAATACTATTTAGGCTTACTAATATCTTTACTACTTTCTAGATATATATTAATAGAGCTTTTATAGGTCTTATTAATATATTATTAATAGTTTATCTAGATAATATCCTAATCTTTTTAAAAAATAAGAAGACTTATATATAATAAGTTAGGAAAGTACTAGAATATCTAATTAAGTATAAGCTATATATTAAAGTCTTTAAATATATATTCTATATAAACTAAGTAGAGTTCTTAAGCTTTATTATATTAAAGGATAAAGTCTTTATAGATCCTATATAAGTAAAAATAATATACTAATAGCCTAAGCTAGTATATATCTTTAATATTTAGTAATTTATAGGATTTATTAATTTTTATTAGTATTTTATTAGAAAGTAATTAGTATTAAGTAAAGGCCTAAATAATTTAATTAAAAAGCTAGATATATAGAAGAAAGATTAGAATAAATATAAGATAGACTTTATCTTTACTTAGGAAGTAAAAAAATCCTTTTAAAGAATAAAAAAGACTTTCTAAATAATATTACTTCTTATTTACTTTAATACTCTACTAAAGATAATAAAAGAAATAGATACCTTAAGAAGAGCTATTTATATAATTATCTCTTAACTTTACGCTAATAAATATTAGTACTCTATTATATTTTATTCTTAGAAGATACTTATAGTAGAGTAGAATTATAAAGTAGAAGACTAGGAAATACTAATAATTTATATTAGTTTTAAGGAATAGTACTACTTTCTAAAAGGAAATATATATTTAATTATAATTTTAATAGACTATACTAACCTAATATAGTTTATAACTATAAAGGAACTTATATATTATTAGATTTAGTAGATAGAGTATTTAGCTAGTTTTAATTTTATTATTATATTTTAGCTAAAAAAGATAAATCTTATAGATACTCTAAATAAAAGACTAGATTATATAATAAATAAGCTACTAAATAAGAAGAAGTATAAGATTTTTATATAAAGACTCTAGTAATTTATTAATAAAAGTATAGAGTACTAAATAGAGCTAAATAGTACTATATACTTAAATACTATAATAATAATAAACTATATAGAACTTCTATCTCTATCTTTACTAGTATAGCTTATAAGCTATAAGAAAGTCTAGAAAATTACCTTTAGTAAAACTATATATTACCCTAAGCTATAGGAGTCTATAAAAAATCTTTTACTTAAGATATAAGATAAAGATAAGTTCTTTTATACTAAGCTTATAAAAGTCTAAAAGAGAGATAAATTTAAGTAGTTTTCTAGGACTAAATAAAGTAGAAAAACTAAGAATAAACTATTAAAGTATAATAGTAAAGTCTTTATACTATAAGAATCTACTATTATCTAAGAGATTATATATTTTTACTATAATAATCTCTAAAGAGAATACTTTACTATAAAGTAGATAATAAAAGCTATTTAGTTAAAGTACTTATAAAGAATAATAATAGATAATATTAAGGAGTATATTAAGACTTACTTAGTCTACTAAAAGAATATAGTAAAGTACTATAAGCTATATAGACTCTTTAAGTCTCTATTAGTTCCTAGAAAATCTAGTAAATAGCTAAGTATTAACTTTATTATAGAACTATTACTCTCTAAATAGAAGAGGAAAGTCTATAATAATATTATAGTTATAGTTAATCTTTTTACTAAATATACTTTATATATTCCTTATACTAAAAATATTAATACTCTAGGTCTTACTATATTATTCTATAAGAAGATTATAATACTCTAGAGAATACTAGAAAAGCTTATTAGTAACTAAGGATTAGTCTTTATAAGTTAATTCTAGGCCTACTTTTATTATCTACTTATTATAAGATATTAGCTATTAATAGTCTTCTACCTTTAAATAGATAGATAGATAAAGAGGTAGAACTAAATCCTAGAATACTTCTTAAAGAATATTATAGGATAAAGCTAGAATAACTAAGTAAAATAACTATTACTAGTATAGATAGTCTATAATAATACTACTTATAGTATACTAAAGATATTACTAGCTAAAGTCTTATTTAGATTCTATCTAGATTTATAAACTATTATTCCTAATAAGATAATAGAGATCTATAAAGATACTATTAGCTATATTAAAAAGATACTAAGGATATAAGAGAAGATTATAAAGTATCTAGAAGAGTCTAAAGCTACTATAAAGTATACTTATAATAAGAAGTATATTAATAAGAGCTTTATAGTTAAGGATTAGATTATACTTAGGAATAAGTATATAGATTCTAGCTACTTCTATAAGAAGCTAGATAACTATTATATAGGGCTCTTCTAGATTATAGAAACTATAAATAAGTAAGCTTATAAGCTAATCCTAACTCTAATATATTATAAGATCTATACTATATAATATATATCTCTATTAGAACTATACTATAGCGATCTATAGAAAGGCTAAAAGAGGCTTAATCTAGTATTAATAGATAATAAACTAGAATAAGAAGTAGAAGAAATCCTTAAGAATAAGTACTAAAGAGTAAAATATCTTATTAAATAGAAAGACTATAGTTATAAAGAGAATATATAGAAGCCTAAAGTAAATATAGAAAGTACTATAGTATTTAAAAACTATAGAAAAAAGACTAAGAATCCTATCTTACTAGATTACTATAAATACTAAGAGTACCTACTAAAGACTAAGTCTTAATATATATTACTAATAATAGTAAATCTCTTATTCTTTCTTACTACTTATAAATATCCTTAATATTAGTAATTAAATTCTTAATATCCTAGAGAAAGTTCTTCTCTTCTACTAGTATTATTCTAGGTTATTCTCTTAAAGTAACCTAGATAGATCCTAATATTCTATAGGAAGTTTTACTTATACTAGTATTACTCTAGGTTATTTTTATAGAGTAACTAGAGCTTTATAAAGATAGATAATATAGTCTTTAACTATATTCTTAATAAATAAGTAGCTAAGGTAGAGAGAATTACTTAAACTTATTTTTATTAGTATCTTATTCTCTCTACTTTAGCTACCCTAAAAAGAGAAAGGAAGAAGAGAAGAAGAGAAGAAAGGATAAGATATTTATAGTTAAGCCTAGAGACTCTTAGCCTAGATAGTCTATAAAAATATCTATAGAAATTACTACTAGATCTACTATAAAAATATAAAAAATAGTAATAAAAAATTAAGAATCCTAAACTACTTTATACTAAGCTAATAAAGTATCTAGATCTAGCTAAATTAATATAGGAGTTACTAAAGTAATATTAATAGTAATAAAATAATATTCTAGAAGATTAATAAAGATCTTAGAAAAAGCTAAAGGACTTTAGAATAGGATTATAATATATACTAGATAAACTCTCTAAAAAGAATAAATACTAAAGCTACTATTAATATAGTAGTTCTATAAACTAATAGTACTACTAGTACTAAGTATAGAATAGCCTAAAGATAAATTAAAAGTACTCTAACCTTACTTCTAATCTATTTTATAGGGAAAATTATATATATCTATACTACTAGTATCTACGCCTATAATTATAGGATAATTACCTATAATATTATTAGAGATAAAGGAGATAGCGAAGGAGATAGAGGAGATAAAGATCTAGAGTAAGAAGGACTAAACTATAGTATAGTATCTCTAAAAATTACCTATAAAAAATAGTTTTAGGAACTATAAAATACCCTAATCTTTATAGAGAACTACTATTTATTAAAGACGCTACTATAAAACGCGTTAATATATATATTAGCTTAGGTATTAAGGTAAGAATTAATCTATATAGGTTAGAATTAACGCTAGATACTATATAGAGCTTCTTACTATAATATATCTATATCTCTTAGTAATATAGTATATATAGTAGGGCTCTAAGATATTAATATCTACTACTAGAGAGGAATACTAATAGATAGAATTACTAGTAAGATAATCTATATAACGCTAGTACTATATTACTACTAGGTTACTAGGCGTAATATACGCTAGAATAGTATATATATACTAATAGTTATACGCTACTAAATTAATAGGAGGGAATAGAGGAGCTACTATAGTAACTAAAGGTTATTAAAAGATAATAAAGATCGCCTAAAATCTTAGGGAATAAGTATCTATTTTTACTAAGAATAGATAAAGAACTATCCTAATATTACCTAGCCTACTATATTATAACCCTTTATCCTTAAATTTTTATTTTTAGTTAAAATATCTATAGTAAATAGCTATCTCTAATAATAAGGAGGCCTAGCTATAAGATATAGCCCTTAAAGAAGGGGAGGAATATTATAGCCTCTACTAGGAACCGCCTATCCCTAGTTAGACCTATATAGATAGTCTACTTAGGCTATCTAACTATACTAGGTTATATAGTAACCTATATAGCTAGTCTACCTAGCCTACTAGATCCTACTAGGGTTTTCCTATATATATAGGAGTAGGACTTAGGCTCTTTAGCGATTAGTCTTAATATAAATATACTCCTTTAGATTCCTTCACTCTAGTTCTCTATTCCTATAAGGGCCTACTAGTATAATAGTCCTAATAATTAGTATATATATACTATTCTAGTATATATTATACTTAGTAATTTAGTAATAATATAGTACTAGTATTATATAGATTATCTTACTAGCGATTCTATCTACTTATATTCTTCTCTAGTAATAGATATTAATATCCTAGAGTCTTACTATATATACTATATTACTAAGAGATATAAGTATATTATAGTAAGAAGCTTTATATAGTATCTAGTATTAATTCTAACTTATATAGATTAATTCCTACCTTAATACCTAAGCTAATATATATATTAGTATATCTTATAGTAGTACCTTTAATAAGTAATAGTTTACTATAAAAATTAGGGTATTTTATAGTTCCTAAAACTATCTTTTATAAGTAATTTTTAGAGATACTATACTATAGTTTAGTCTTTCTTACTTTAGATCTCTACTTTCTTTACTCTCTCTACTATCTTCTCTATCTCTAATAATATTATAGGTAATTATCCTATAGTTATAAATATAGATACTAGTAATATAAATATATATAATTTTTTCTATAAGATAGATTAGAAATAAGATTAAAGTACTTTTAGTTTACCTTTAGGCTATTCTATACTTAATACTAGTAGTATTATTAGTTTATAGAACTACTATATTAATAGTAATTTTAGTATTTATTCTTTTTAGAGAGTCTATCTAGTATATACTATAATCTTATTCTAAAGCTCTTTAGCTCTTCTTAAGATCTTTATTAATCTTCTAGAGTATTATTTTACTATTATTAATATTACTTTAGTAACTCTTATATTAATTTAGCTAGATCTAGATATTTTATTAGCTTAGTATAAAGTAGTTTAAGATTCTTAATTCTTTATTACTATTTTTTATATTTCTATAATAAATCTAGTAATAATTTTTATAGATATTTTTATAGATAATCTAGGCTAAGGGTTTTTAGGCTTAATTATAAATATCTTCTTTTTTCTTCTCTTTTTCTCTTTTTTCTTTCTCTCTCTAAGGTAACTAAGATAAAAAGAATAAGATATTAATAAAGATAAGTTTAAGTAATCCTCTTTACCTTAACTACTTATTTATTAAGAATATAATTAAAGACTATATTATCTATCTTTATAGAGTCTTACTTACTCTATAAAAATAATCTAGAGTAATACTAATATAAATAAAACTTCTTATAGAATATTAAGACTTATCTAGATTATCTTAAGAGAATAATCTAGAGTAGTATTAGTAAAGAGAAGAACTTTCTTTAGGATATTAAGAATTTAATTACTAATATTAAAAATATTTATAAGTAATAAGAAAAAGTAAGAGATCTATAGTTATTAACTATTAATCTACTTTATAATAATCTATAAATAAAAAAGAGTAAGAGATTTACTATTATTAGTAATATATATTAAGACTTAGTCTTTAGTAAGTATTCTTAGCGCTTATAGTAATCTAGTAAAATAAGGTTCTTAGTCTTTTTTCTATAGTTTTTAAATATTATAGTACTTTCTATATTTACTTTAGGCTTCTATATATTCTTTTTATAACTATAGTCTTTCTATTTAATAAGGTATTCTACTTCTTAGTAGTTATTCTTAAGGATTTCTTTTATTTCCTATTCTAGTTTACTATTTACTAGTATTAAGTTAGGCCTTTTTTAGCCTTTCTATAGATTACTATAATATAGTTTTAATAGAGATATATACTATATAGTATAAATCTTATAATATATTAGAGTTAGGATTAGTTTATAGGCTTACTTATCTATAATTCCTATAATCTAGAAGAATCTTATATAGTAGTTATCTAGTTTCTTATAAAAGTAGCTAGAATCTATATATTTATTCCTAAATATAACCTAATTCTTAACTATAAAGCTTTTATTAATATATTTCTTATTATAAGTATACTTTATAGTAGCTTTAGACTCTTCTAGGTACTTTATAATCTTCTCTTATATCCTTAATATCTCTTTAATATAGCTAATAATATCTTTATAAATCTCTATTATCTTATTAGGAATAATAATTTATAAATCTAAATAGAATCTAAATAAGGCTTTAGCTAGTAATATCTTTAGTATACTATAAGTAATATTATTATAGATTATCTATACTAGTAATAGCTATCTTATTTAGTTATTCTAGCTTTATCCTATAATATTCTTTAAGAAGTATTCTAGAGTC
This sequence comes from Penicillium goetzii, assembly GCA_037043885.1. Lineage (NCBI taxonomy): Eukaryota > Fungi > Ascomycota > Eurotiomycetes > Eurotiales > Aspergillaceae > Penicillium > Penicillium goetzii. The sequence continues at coordinate 24,719 of JAWLST010000149.1, forward strand.
TAGTTCTATCTCTTTATCTATTTATCTATCTAAAGATAGAAAGCTATTAATAACTAATATCTTATAATAAGTAGATAGTAGAAGTAGACCTAGAATTAACTTATAAAGATTAATCCTTAGTTACTAATAAGCTTTTCTAATATTCTCTAAAGTATTATAATCTTTTTATAAAATAATATAATAAGATTTAAAGTATTAATATTCTTAGTATAAGAAATATATAAAGTATACTTAATAAAAAGATTAACTATAACTATAATACTATTATAGACTTTCTTCTTTTACTTAGAGAATAATAGTCTTATAATAAAGTTAATACTTAGTTATTTACTAGGTTTTTTAGGAATTAGTAAGAGCTTAAGAAGCTTATATAGCTTATAGTACTTTATTATATTCCTTTAGTAAACTAAATAAGTCTTAATATACTCTCTAATATTATCTATTATTATTTTTTATAAATACTTTAACTAGATAGCTTTTATTATTTACTTTATAGTAAAATATTTTTCTTAGAGATTATTATAGTAAAAGTATATAATCTCTTAAATAATAATAGATTCTTATAATATAAAGATTTTACTATTATATTTTAATAGTTTATTCTTAGTCTTTTTATTTTACTTAGTTTTAGGAGATTACTTAAATTTATCTTTCTTTTAGATTTTTATAAGCTTAGTATAAAAGAACTTATTCTTATTTTATATCTTAAATAAAAGATTCTTTATAGACTCCTAAGGCTTAAGATAATATATAGTCTTACTAAAGATAGTCTCTTAGGCTTCTTTATAGCTTATAAGCTATACTAATAAAGATAGAGATAGAAGTTCTATATAGTTTATTATTATTATAGTATTTAAGTATATAGTACTATTTAGCTTTATTTAGTACTTTATATCTTTATTAATAAACTACTAGAGTCTTTATATAAAGATCTTATATTTCTTTTTATTTAGTAGCTTATCTATTATATAATCTAGTCTTTTATTTAGAGTATTTATAGAGTTTATCTTTCTTAGCTAAAATATAATAATAAAGTTAAAACTAGCTAAGTACTTTATTTACTAAATCTAATAATATATAAGTTCCTTTATAGTTATAAATTATATTAAATTAATATAGTTTATTAAAACTATAATTAGATATATATTTCTTTCTAAGAAATAGTACTATTTCTTAAAGCTAATATAGATTACTAGTATTTCTTAGTCTTCTACTTTATAATTCTACTTTACTATAAATATCTTCTAAGAGTAGAATATAATAAAGTACTAATATCTATTAATATAAAATTAAGAGATAATTATATAAATAGTCTTTTCTAAGATATTTATTTCTATTATTATCTTTAGTAAAATATTAAAGTAGATAAAGAGTAGTATTATTTAAAAAGCCTCTTTTATTCTCTAGAAAGATTCTTTTATTTCCTAAGTAAAAATAAAGCTTACTTTATATTTATTCTAATCTTTCTTTTATATATTTAGCTCTTTAATTAAATTATTTAGGTCTTTATTTAATACTAACTACTTCTTAATAAAATATTAGTAAAAATTAGTAAATCCTATAAATTACTAAATATTAAAGATATATATTAGCTTAGGCTACTAATATATTATTTTTATTTATATAGGATCTATAGAGACTTTATTCTTTAATATAATAAAGCCTAAGAACTCTACTTAATTTATATAGAATATATATTTAGAGGCCTTAATATATAGCTTATACTTAATTAGATATTCTAGTACTTTCTTAATCTATTATATATAAGTCTTTTTATTTTTTAAGAAGATTAGGATATTATCTAGGTAAATACTAGTAATATATTAATAAGACTTATAAGAGCTCTATTAATATATATTTAGAAGATAATAAAGATATTAATAAGCCTAAATAGTATTATAGTATATTTAAAGTATCTATAGTAAATCCTAAATACTATCTTCTACTTATCTCTCTTCTTAATATAGATTCTATAATAAATATTATATAGATCTAGCTTAGTATAGATAACTACTCTTAATAATCTAATAAGAGACTTATTAATTAATAATAAAAAATAATAATTCTTAATAGTAATTATATTTAGTCTTCTATAATCTATATAAAATCTTAGCTTACTATCTTTCTTTAGTATAAATAGAATAGATATATTAGCTTAACTCTTAAAATACTAGATTTACTTTTTCTTAAGATTCTTATTAATATACTTATATAGTACTTTAAGTTCTACTTAAGATAAAGAATAGATTAGCTTTTATAGGGGCTCTTTACCTAGAATTAGATTTATTATATAATTATATTTTATATACTCTAGAAGAGCTATAGTACTTTCCTTATTAGCTATAGCTTTAAGATCTTTATACTCTAGGTATAATATATCTAAGATCTCTATAACTCCTAGTATTTTATACTTATTCTTTAGTATACCCTTAAGAATTAAATATAGTTCTATAAATATACCTTATAAAGCTATAAACTCTTTAAATTCTTATAAGACTAATATTTTAAGCTTTAGTAAGGCCTTCTTATAATATATCTACTTAGCTATACTCTAATTAATATTAGGATTTACTATATTAAGCTAATCTATATTTAGAATTATATTATAGACCTTTATATCTATAGTTTTATAAGTTATATAAATAATCTTATAGATCTTATTATAATCTACTAGTCTTAGCTATATATCTTAGTTTCTATATAAAAAGATCTTTTAGCTATCTATAGTCTTTATAAGATAAATACTAATCTTAATTATATTTTCTAGATTCTTTTTTATTTATCTTTAGCTTATAAAACTCTAAATAATATTACTATTAATTAGTATTTTAGTAATTCTTATTAAAGAGTCTTCTTTATTATTAGTAACTAGAGTATTATACTTAAATATCCTATTAGCTACTTTATATTTCTCTAAGAGAATAATCCTTAGTACTATAGTAGCTTATATTATAGGATTATTTATTTTTTTAGCTCTCTAGAGATTATAGTATCTACTATTTATTTCCTAAAATAATCCTTAGCTTAATAATCTAGCTTCTTATAAAAAGTATAATACTTAGATTTATTTTTATAATCTCTCTTTAATCCTATTATAAGCCTCTTATTATTCTCTTTATTTACTAACTAAGGATTTTACTATAAATTAAGATAGTCTTAGCCTTAGTATAGCTTTTTATAATTATTTTATAATTCTAAAATTATACTTAATTATTATAGTTATAGCTTCTTAATATCTTTAAGTTATATTAATTTAATAAGTATTTCTTACTCTATTTAATTATAAAATACTATTTATTTATCTTATTAGTTTATAGTAAATTTTATAAATCTCTTAGTCTTATTTTAAATCTTCTTAAGAAATCTAATCTATAATTAGTTAATTTATTATTACTTAGATAGTATATTCTTAAGATAATTATAAATTTTAGTAAATCTTAAAATATATTAGTAAATATCTTAGTAATTAGCCTATATTATCTATTACTAGTTACTTTTAGCTTTATACTAAAGCTAGATAAGATTTATAATCTAGAAAAGAACCTAAGTCTTAAAGATATTCTAAGTAAAGCCTAAGTAAGAGTTATTCTTATAATATTATATTTAGATTATATTAATCTTTAGTATAAAGAACTTAGTTACTCTATCTATCTTATAAGTATTATTATAGAACTAGATAAAGTATTAGTTCTAGAAGATCTTTTATTTTAACTTAAAAAGATTATATTTACTAAAGCTCTTAGTTTTATAGCTAATTATATTTTAGGATATATATAGCTCTTTTATCTTACCCTAAATAGAGTTAGATACTAATATACTTCTTTATAATATTACTAAAAGTACTAATACTAAGTATTTAGCTCTTAGTAAAAGAAAGATAGCCTTAATTATTAATTTAGGTAGAGTAGTAGATTTATATATCTCTATCTCTAGGACTATAGTCTCTCTTACTTTATCCTTAAAATAAGCTAGGATCTTAGTTTTTTTATTAGCTAAGACTAGGTATCTTTTAAATATCTTAACCTTATATAGCTTTATTACTAGACTTTTATTAAGCTCTTCTCCCTAAGGGATATTAATTAGTAAGATTTTAGTCTTAGTTCCTTATAAAGCTTATAAGGCTTCTTTATAAGACCTATCTTTAGCTTTATAGAAGATTATATCTCTTAGTAAGGCCTAGAGAGTATTATTTATTATAAGATTTATATTAGTTTCTATTATTAGGTCTTTAGGTACCCCTAAGGCCTCTTAATAGGGATTACTATAAATATTATATAATATTATAGTAGATTCTAATAGTCTAATTTAATTAAATAAAGTAATTAGAATATTAGGACTATTATACTAGTAGATCCTTATAGGAATAAAGAATTAGAGTAAAGGAATCTAAAGGGGTATATTTATATTAAGACTAATTACTAAAGAGCCTAAGTCCTACTCCTATATATATAGGAAAACCCTAGTAGGGTCTAGTAGGCTAGGTAGACTAACTATATAGATTACTATATAACCTAGTAGAGTTAGGTAGCCTAAGTAGACTATCTATATAGGTCTAACTAGGGATAGGTAGTTCCTAGTAGAGGCTATAATAAAATATAAAGATTACTATAATATTTATTATATACCTCTTTCCCTATAGATAAATCGCGCCTATCTATAAGTAGATAATTAATAAGATTTTATTAGAAGCTCCCTATACTATATAAATCCTCTAGATCTTTAATAAGTTATTAGATCTTAATAAGGGTAATCTTTACTACTCCTAGTATATAATTATCCCTAAATAGCTATAGGAGGCTATCTAATTTTAGAGGTTTACTACTATATAAGATTATAGAAGTATAAAGGATATATTATAGTTATATTATAATAACTATAGGCTAAATAAGTATAGATATAGTTAGGGCTAGTAGAACCTAATAGGGTTAGGGCTAGCTAGCTAGTAAGTAGGATAGCCTAAGGCTACTATCCTAATATAATTAGGGCTATATATATAAATCCCGGATTATACTTTTACTATTTAGCTAGAAAGGCTACTATATTACTACT